>RJWM01044055.1:0-13393 GCA_004363535.1 Dasyprocta punctata | reverse complement strand
CTGTTTCCACCACAGCCTTCCGGGAATCGTGCCTAATTAGGTGCAGTTCCGGACTCAAAATGGCTGTGCCTCGCTCTCCCTCGGGGGTAGGGGGGTGGGGGCCGCTGGGTTCACTCACTCGCCCGCTCGCGACCACCTCGCTCCACGGTCGACCGTCGTCTCTGCCGTCGCGCCACACCACAGCAAATCCACCGGCAGCTCCCCTGCGCATCAAGAGCACCAGGATCGTACCTTCTCAGCGCGGGTGGCAGTGCCGATTGGGTTCCGCTCCAGACAGGTCTCTGCCTTTATTTCATTCTTTTACTCTTTCCATGGGCTACAGTTCTCGTTTTAGATTCTTCTTTGGTCCAAAGGACCCATCTCCCTCTTTTTTCCTTCTCTCTGTTATTATATTAGTTTATATTCCAGCATTTTGATGGTATATTCAGGGAGCCTCCCTGTCACGGTGTCCTCTGGGCGGCCATCTTGGAGGAACTCCTCCTCAGTATGCATTTTTAAGAACACGAATGTCATGTTACCGAACCATGCTACAGTTATTCTACTTCAGTTAAACAATACTTTTATTCAATCTACTATTCATTTGTCAGTCTGTCAGTCAATCCAATGAGGACTCTAAATTTTTTCTACAGTACAGAGTCCAGACCAAGATTGGCTGTTACATTTTGCTATTGTCTTCTTTAATTTTGATCAATTTCTCAGTCTTTCTTTGTCTTTCATGACAATGACATCTTTGAAGAACCTATTCGCATTTTTTTCAGATCATTTTCTTAATTAGTGCATATTTGTAGTACATAATGTTTACATTTCTGGTGCGGAATTAGTACGTGTGCAGAATACATATAATTTCTTTTTTCACCTCTTTTCCTCCCCTTCTCCCTCTTTCCATTTTTTTTTTTTTTTTCTTTTTGAGACAGGGTCTCACTATGTATTTTGGGCTGGCCTTGAACTCACTTTGTAGCTCAGGCTGGTCTCGAACTTGCAATGATCCTCCTGCCTCAGCCTCCTGAGTGCTGGGACTATAGGTGTGTGCCACCATGCCCGGCTCAACCTCTTTCCATTTTTATTTTATTTTATTTTTTATTTTATTTATTTATTTATTTTTTTGCGGCACCGGGGATTGAACTCACAACCTCGCGCCTGCCAGGGCAGGCGCTTAAGGCACTGAGCCAAACTCCCGGCCCTAGTTTTTCGAGGCAGGGTCACACTATGTAGCTCAGGCCAGTCTTACGCTCGCATTGTAGCCCAAGCCGGCCTCGAACTCACAATGCTCCTCCTACCTCAGCCTCCCGAGTGCTGGGATTAAAGGCGTGCGCCACCACGCCCTGCTTTTTTCCTTTTAATTACCCTAAATATAGTGACAAGATGTGAAATAGTTGAGTAGGAATTAAAAGCCCTTATGTTTGCCACAAATTGGGCTTTCTTGGCAGGCATCAAGCATACTTCTGCAAAGAACATTTTGTTCCCCAAAACCTTCAAATCCACTGACATCTTATGAGTTTTACCTTTTCCTTGGGTCATTATATATAATTGTCTTCATTTTTTTTTCATTTTTTCTCTCCTCATGTAAGATACCAAAAACTCATTAGATTCATTTATGCTAAATTCAAATTCATGGGGTTTAAAAAATTCTCTATCATCTGAACATTCTAAACAAGTTTTGAAAAAGTAAATACTTTTAAGAGTGCCTTACCCAGCACTCTGGAAGTCTGAGGCAGAAGGATCATAAATTCTAGCCCACCTTGGGTAATTTAGCAAGACTCTGCATGAAAATAAAAAAAGTACTGGGGATGTAGTTCAGTACAGAGAGAAAGAGAGACAGACAAACAGAGATAGGGAGAGAGGGAGATAAAGAGAGAGGAGAGAGAGAGAGAAAGAGAGACAGAGAGACAGAGAAACCTTGTCAGTCTACTTAAGGAAACAAGTAGTGCCCTGTTTTGGCGCTTTTAAATACAAGTGATAGTTTAATTGCAAACAGGTGTGTACTACTAGTTCATTACTATTTAGGGAACAATTGGTATACTTCTGTTTACCTGTTCACCACCCCATATGACAGCATTTCAACTGTGTATGAGGTAATGGAGACTCAGAGAGAAGTCACTAGTCCAAAGGCAAACACTTGGGATTTGCATCTGTAAGACCTATGTGTTGCACCTTTGCTAGATCACTCCATGCCAGACTCCTTTGGTGTGCCTCAGTTGTACAGTCCTGTGTCCTGGCAGGCAGACCAAACAAGTGCTTAGCAATTTCACATGCATACACAAACATACACATGCTCATGCATGCACACACATGCAAACCTGAAGAAAGAATTACATATATGATATTTCAAGAAAATAAAAAATGATGACATAGTGATGGGAAAACTAGAAAGCTGGCCTTCTTTTCGTTTACTTTAATGTTGGTTTTATTTTGAAGTGCAAGGTGGGGTGTGGGAAGTGGCCATCATAATCTCTTCAGTCCTTAGAGACTCTTAATGCTGGCCTTGGGTCTTTTTAAAGAAATAAAACAATATTTCATTTAAAAATATTCTTATTACTGTAGAGAAGGCTCCCTTATGTTAAATTAATCAGTTTTTCTGGCAAAACATGGTTAGGAGAAACTCTGCTCTTGAATTACAGAACTTGCAGCACATTTCAAGAGATTAGAACAGCTCCTCAGATGAAAAGGATCACATGACAGAGAGCACACACATTTGTGTTTTGAGAGCCCTGTAATGTGTGCTTCGGGACAACATGATTTTCTGACTTGGTCATTATTTTATACTTGGTCAGCTAAGGACCAAATTTTCTTTTCATATTCCAAGACAGTGTCCTTCTCAATACTTAATTGCTCATTTTGTTTTTATTGGCTTTTAATTTCTTTAAAAATTATTTAGGCAGTTTTTATTTCCTTTAAACATCTTTTAATTTTTACTGGCTCACTGGGGAGTAAGTCGGGGAAAGTTTAGTAGGAATATGGAAATAATTTGTTAACTTCTTTAGGTAAGTAATATGAAATTGTCCATCAATTTATATTTATGCACCTCTCATCTCTGATTCAAGATTCTTAAGTGTGATACACTTAAATTATATACATTTTCTCCTAAATACACTTGTCTCAAAAATACATACAGGCAATGGATCTACATTCCACTTTAGCATTAGCTGGCATCAGTGATCATTTTATTAACAGCTCCAGTTAGTATTTTGCATTCTGTCAAATGGATGTATGGAGAAGTGTCAGGGATAGGAGGCAAAGTCTCATAATACACCTTGCCTCTCTACAAGTCTCAGATCGAGAGCTATAGCAGGGTGGATCTGTTTACTCTTAACACTTGTTGGATACCTTCCCAGACCAGGTTTCCACATATATTATCTTCTTTAGTTCTTATAACCACCAGACACACAATATTTCATTTTACCTTGTTTGCAAATACTAGCACCAGAACTTCAGAACAGCATATCCAAGTGTCTGCTGGTTACCATAACATGTACATCACACAACCAATTGTCTAAACAACTCGTTCATTTCCTTCCTGCCTCATTTTCCTGGCACCATGTGTCCAATCTAGACACTTTCTTGATTCTCCCTAATGTCAATTTCTCTGTCTTTCTGATTTTGTGTATCCTATCAATTAGTAAATCCTAATGGTTTCACTACTACATATTTCCATATTAGTTCCTTGTTTTTCTCTCTGACTTAGCTTCCTATATATCCAAAAAAAAAAAAAAATCCCACAAACTTATTAGTTTAACACAAAACAAATTTATCTTTCAATGACTGTGGAGGTCAGAAATACGAATGAATTTCATGGACTTAAAACCAAGGTGCTGGAAGGTCGAATTCCTCTAGAGGTTTCAAGGAAAATCATCTTTTCTATTTCTGGAAGTTTCCAGAATTCGTTGGCTTGTGCCTTTTCTTTTTTTTTTTTTTTTTTTTTTTTTTTTTTTTTTTTTTTTTTTCTTTTTCTTTTTTTCTTTTTTTTGCGGCACCGGGGATTGAACTCACAACCTCGCGCCTGCCAGGGCAGGTGCTTAAGGCACTGAGCCAAACTCCCGGCCCTGGTTTTTTTTGAGGCAGGGTCGCACTATGTAGCTCAGGCCGGCCTTGCGCTGGTGTTGTAGCCCAAGCGGGCCTCGAACTCATAACGCTCCGCCTACCTCAGCCTCCCGAGTGCTGGGATTAAAGGCGTGCACCACCACGCCCGGCTTGTACCTTTTCTTTGTACCATGTCACCTTTCTCTCGTGCTTCCACATTTATATGATCTTCCTCTTCTGCAGTTACATGTCCTTCTGTCTCCCTCTTGTAAGGACTCTTAGGTATTCCAGGATAATCTCCTCTCAATACCCTTTCTTTGGCTGGGGATATAGCTCAGGGGAAGAGAACTTGCCTAGTATGCACAAGCTATTGGATGTGAGCTCCAGTATGGCAAAAAAAATCCTTAATTTAAGCATACCTGCAATGTCATTTATGTCAGGTTAGGTAATATTCAGGGGTTCAAAGGATTTGGACCCAGTTATGTTTGAAGGCTGTTTTTCTGCCTACTTCAATCTGGGAGCCTGGTTCTTGCTGTCCTTACCTCTCACTCTTTAGTTGGTCTGTTTGCTCTCAGTTTAATTCATCTTCCCTCCCACCATAAATTAGTGGTTCCAGCAGGTCCATAAACTGTATCCTTGGGAAGGCTGCTAGAAACACAGATGCCTCAGGCAGGAAGATCACATGTTCAAGCTGGTCAGTATACTGACTCAGCAAGACTCTATCTCAAAATAAAAAAATAAAAATGGTATGGGATGTAACTCAGTGTAAAGCTCTGGGTTCAATCACTAGTACCACAAGACAAAAACAAAAACAAAAACAGCAAAAAAAAAAAAAAAAAAAAAAAAAAAAAAAAAAAAAAAAAAAAAAAAAAAAAAAAAAAAAAAAAAAAAAAAAAAAAACCAAGTGCCCAAACTCTACATCTGGAGATTTTAAAAACTTAACAATAATTGTGTATCTATGGGATACAATGTGATATACAATTTATGTATATACATTGTGGAATGATAAAATAAGGCTAATTGGCATTTCTGTTACCTAAAAAATGTATTATTTCTTTGATAAAAACATTTAAGATTCTCTTTTAGTTATGTTGAAATATGCAATGTAATTAACTGCACTCACTTTGCCATGTGATCTTCCATTCATATTAATTATAAATTTGTACCCCATTTGCACCAAATTCCACAAAGTTCTTCTCTCTACTTCCATGAATATGAGGTTTTTACATTCCACCTATAGAGGAGACTATATGGTATTTGTTTCTATTTGTCTGGGTTATTTTACTTTGTATAATATCTTCTAGATTAATCTTTACATTTGCAAATGATAAGATTTCCTGCTTTTTAAAGGTTAAGTAGTATTCCATTGGATATGCATACCACATTTTAACATCCATTCACTACCACTGAAGGACCCTTATGTTGATTCTAGACCTTAGCTATTGTGACTAGCTTGGTCTTTTGCTGACTATTCTGCTAAATGCTCTGGGTCTGTTGTTTCCCCAGCCAGTCACACACCCATTTTTGAGCTGCTCACTGTGACCAGGGATATGCCTCCTTCCAACTGTCCAGGTCTGAGTTGTTCATCTTCCCCTGGGGCATGGTGACGGAGTCAGACTGAGCAAACCACACCAACCTAAGACTGACATTATTCCACAAAGCAAAAGTCAAGAAACTATTTGCAAAAGTAAGAGGCGAGAATTTTAAGTTGATGACAAAAAAGATGGCTGGTACCAACCTCAAACCAGGTATACCACCAAATCCCTACCTCTTGTTGTATCTTTTTCTTTCTTGTTCAATCTTAAAGTACTTATAATTGAGAAAAGTCCTGATATTTTCTCTCTCACCTTTCAAAGTTGTGGCAAGGGATTCTCCTAGCTTTGAAGTGGAAAATAAATGTGCCATGAAATTCTGGTTGTGTGCATAAGTAAAACTCTCATACAGGCCTTTCAGAAATCATGTCCCTAACTCAATGCCCATAATTTTAAAGTTGGAATTGCATTCAAGGTTATACTACAACCGCCTTTGCACACAAAGTTTAATTAAATAGGTCACCTTGGATTAACTAATGTATGGTGTGCTCAAGTAATTGGCTCAACTGCTGAAGTCATGAATGCTTGCTCCATCTTGCACAGAAAAGCAGATTGAGAGAGAAAACATATACACATGAAATAATTTGCTAGGCTGGAAGAATTAAGTCCAGAACTGCTGTGGAGCACCTTCTCTGAATGCAAGGAGGAGTCCGTCTATAAGAGCAGAGAGTAGAGTCAGCACAGAGGACAGTGGGATCCAGAGACATGGGAAAACATGTTCCTATGGCATTGTCTAAGTCACCAGAGTCCTATACAGCAATGAACTGTTCAGCCATTTTGACCTGTCATGTGTTTGGTTGAGGGGAATTCTGTTACATGCAATAAAAAGTCCTGATTGATACAGAAGTCATCCAAAGCTATGTTTAGTGCTGGATGAAAATGAATTTCCTCCCCAGGACACCTGACACCTGACTCCTAAGAAGGAGTTCTGAAACGACCTCATCACATGAAGATGGTTTCAGCAATGCAAAAAGATGTTTTTTGCATTATCTATATACAGGTGGCATACATTAAAACCTCAGCAAGTTAGAACTGAAAGAATTCCAGATTCGTTACATAAATAGGCAAAGTGACTATCTCAGGGCCATATGTTGTTGTATAATTGGAGTGTCTTGGTTTTGAGGTGTGCTACTCCTTTTCATAGTTCTTTACTGAAATGAATTTGAGAAAATTCTGCAAAAAAATGGGTTATAAGGTGAATAATTATTATTAAAAAGTGATCAGTTTTTTAAAAATAATGATGCAGAATTACAAATCAGAATATACCACATGTGGTACAGGTAATAGTTTGTAAAGCTTTGTTTCTGTTGTATACAAAATATAGGTGCACACCTATACTTAGGTATTGATGTAGTGACCCCTATATGTGGTGGTTTTCCTTTTTTTTTTTTTTACAGTGGTTCATGGTCAAAGTTCAACAGCTTCTTTAGAGGACATTTGGATTTCTTTTATGAGCATTTTTTCATCAGAAAGGGGAACAAGGCATATTTTCCGTATCAGTAAAGGGTCACCTTGTATCCTAGCCTGCATGGATGGTGTGGATTCTAATGAAGGCTTTGAGTCTGAGTTATGAACACACATTTTCCTGTTTGATGTCCACATCACTGAGCTACCAGTAACAAGAGTGTGCTTTTGCAATGCTTTTGGGATTCTTTGGGGGATGAAAGTGCTACATAAAATGAAGTCTGGTCTGTTTATGGATGTAATTCCCTGTGCCCAGAGATCAGGATGTGCACTGTGGTCAGAATTACACTGCATCTGATTCTCATTAACTGCCTGTGATTTCCCGCTTGGATTTGGCAGCTCTGCCCTTTCTGAATTATGGTGCACACGGCTGGCTTCTGCAGTTGCTTAGCCCATCAAGTGCAATCGAGTTCACCGCTCTGTTACAACCCAAGCTGCAATTCCAAAGGGCTCATGTCAGTAGTGTTTTAGACAAAAAATTCTGTCTCGTGATTAAAGAAATTACCTGAGCTTAATGTTTCTGCACTCATGAGTTTATTACCAAGTAATGTGGAAAAAAGTAAATTTGATTGCTTAGGTCTGGAGAAGGAAAACTAAAAAATAAATGTTAGTAACCAAAATGTGTATGTGCGATGGACTAATCTGTGTTCCTCTTAGATGCATATGTTGAAAACCTAGTTCTCAAAGTTAATGTTTTGTAGGGAAAGAGCTTTTTAGGAGGTAAATAAGGTTATATGAGGTCATAATGGCATGACACTAATCCAATAGTGTTGGTGACCTCATCAGAAGAGGGAGGAGCCATCACTCTCCTTTTCCTTGTACACATCACAGGCACTGAGGAAGGAGTGTGTGAGCACACAGCAAAAAGGTAACCATCTACAAACTGGGGCAAGAGTCCTCACCAGAGCCAAACAGTGCTGGTACCTTGATGTCAGACTTTTGACTCCTAAAATTGTGAAAAAATAAATGTCTTATTTTTTGTTATGGCTACCTGATTAACTTATACAGATAGCAAGCAAGGCTTTCTCATGACTTTTTAGTACCACTCAGTCTTGCAAACTCTTAATTTAATAAATATTTATGTGGTGCCCTCTAGATAGTACACATGCAGCAAACCCTTGGTGATAATTAGCTCATGCAGTCTTCAAAAGAGCTCTCAGTCAGGGTAGGCTAAATTATGCTGCAGCAACAAACTCCCAGATTGCAGCATTTGAACCATGGTGTTATAGTCTCCCTTACATGCGGTGGTCCTTGGGTCTGATGGGCAAGGGGAGCTCTTCTGCCCAGTAGTGACATGTGCCATTTCACCTTTCCTTAACTAAGCAAATCACAGGCTTCAGTTCACTTAAGAAGGATGAGGAAGTGCTGTCCTCTTGTTTCTGGGAAGAAAGCTGACCAGACATTGTGCTTCTTGAACAATAAAAACAACTATTGCAATCATTTTATGAAGAATGCAAAGAATCTGTGGAACCTCCCCTAGGTCCACAAACAACTGAGTAGGACTGCCAGGCTTAGCAAATCAAAGCATAGAATATCTAGTTATCTGAAATTTGGATATAAATTTATTCCATATGTAGATTATATTTATAAACATATATCATATGCAGATTTGATATATATTTCTGTTTAAAATTTTTGTTTTTCTGAAATTCAAATTTAACTGAGTATCCATTTTATGTGGCAACCCTAAACCAGGCACTATCTGGCCAGGATTTGAACGTAACTGACTCCAGAGACAAAGGTTCTCTTTAGTACTATTCTCTTGCTTTTGTGACTGCTTTGTTCCTCCATCAATGTTAATATTTGACCCTTAACCACATGACCAAGGCTGAAAGCAAATTTAGGACCTCACTGTTGGAGAGGGAAAAGAATTTTGGAAATATTTTCCGAAGGTAATTTCACAGGGATAATTCCACTGGAGCTACAGTAGGTAGTGGAGACCAAGGAAGCAGAATCTCTGCCATAAATCTGCCTCCTGCAAGATATGTCTAGTGATCTGCTTCCCAGTGTTTCAGTGAATGGAAAGAGAAATGTGGGGCATATAGTCAAATGACACTTAATCCTCCCAAATTGTCCCTGTGACTTCGAAATGATGCATGTTTGGCTTTTTAATTATGAAGCATTTAGGCTGGTGTTATGGTTTATGTTTCTATGGCCCCACCGCAAGTCTCATGTAATCATGGACGTGGCTGAGTCTAGCATTTGTGATTGCTTTGTTGTCAGGTGCTGGGTTTGGTGGTGTGATTACTGCACCCACCCAGGGGTGGAGCTGACATACGGTGTAAGGGTGAGAAGAAGGCATGTCTTCTCTCTCTCTTTTGCTTTTGCTTTTGCTGTTTGCTGCTGCCACAAATGGCTGACCCTTAGCCACATCACCCTGCCTTGAGTATGGACTGAAGCCTCCAAAAACTGTAAGAAACAAACCTTTCCTTCCTTTATTTTGGGTGTCAGTTATTTTGTCTCAACAACATGAAAAAAGTAATTAAGACAGCTGGTAATACAATGTTTGCATTCTCTGAAAACAATAATTGAAGCTTTCAGCTGAGGAGCTGCGTGCACATTGTGGTAGACTGTGGGTGTCTCATTATGCATGTAGGTAGATGTGAACTTTAAATGGGGAGTATGAAATCAGCATAAGATTCCAAATTATACAAATATTTTCCCACAAATTTGATGGTTAATATGCAAATAATTGTGTCAACAATAGTAATAGTCAGTATGTGATTAATACTTAATAAATAGCTGTTCATTGCCTGGCACCATGTCTAACACAGAGTAGAAACCAAATATTTGTTAAATCAGTGGATGATTAATACTCTGTATAGTATATATGCCATCATGTCCCCTGTTTTGCAAATGAGGACCTGAAGTAAGGCTAAGCGACCCTCTGATTAAAATCAGACCAACTTCTAAAGAGCTTTGAGTCTAGGCAAGGACTGTGATTTACAGTGTTGTGGAATTCCTGATTACTATAGTACTTCTCTTCAATTTGACGTGGATTTCCAAGGCCTCACATCAAGCAGCTGAAGCCAGCAACTCATCACTCCTTTTAGGAATAATAACTGACAATTGGGAAGAATGATTAACAAACCTAACCCTTAGCTTGTTAACCCAGCACAGATTAGCATTTTCTCACTGCTATTCCTCTGAAAATTAGACAAAATCTTTCCCTGGGCAGTGCTATAAAACCAGGTGATTCTTATAATTTGATGATTCCAGCAAGTGACTTGTCTGTCTACATCTTGCCTCACAGAGGCAAAGCCAGAATTCTGTGTTCTAGAAGTCATTGCTGTATGTACAAGCACCATGATACTTCACTTTAATCTTGCCACCTGGTTGAATTTAAATAAACTACTTTCTTACTGAGGACTTCACAGACTAATTTCAGACATAAGCATGGGAAAGTCTGCAGTGTCCTCTTAGTGTGTTCCTTGATGTGAAGACCAAGGTAAAGAGATGCAAGTCTGAAACTGGTTTGGGTTAGGTGGGTGCCAAGTATAGAGGTGCTCTTTTGGGTGTTTAATATGTGTTGGCTACTGTATCAGTCAGGGTTTACTAGAGAAACAGATATAACACAAGATATACAAATGTGTAAGAAATTATAAGATGAGCTTACAAAGGTCAGCCACAAAGTTGGATAAGGGAGCATGCAGAGGATATCTGCATGCTAGAGGCTGAAGGGTCCAGCCAAGGGCTGGAGCTTACTGCAGTGTCCCATGCAAGTCTGTATCAGGAGGCTGATGGGTCTGTGACAGAACACTGAAGAATCTACAGCAGAAGGCTGAAGAGTCTATGAGAAAGGCTGAAGAGTCTATGATGAAGGCTGAAGACTCCCAGGCTGAAGCAGAACAGTCTGTGCCAGAAGCCAGGAGACCATGTCCACGCTGAAGGCAAAGACTGGAGCTCCTTTGAAGAACCAGCAAATCCTCATTTGCCTTTTATGGTATGCAAACTACTCCCCCTGTGGTGGGTGTAGCTCTCACACCATCTGGGTGTCCTCCTGTTGCACAGGCTGAGGATGTTGCAAAGTAAGCACCCTGGACCCCCTGCTGAATCACTTTGTTAAACTTCTGACCTTCTCAAACTGATATAATGTTTAAACCATAACAGCTACTCACTAGGCACAGACAAGATAAGATCAGACTATACCTTACATGTTTAAATTTAAAAAAATTATTATAGTGAAACACACATTGTTATTAATCCCCCTCAACATGCTCCCCTTACTCTGAACACACTTATCACTCTTGCCACTTTCTGAAGCAGTTTTGCAAGTCCTCTTCCTCGACTGTCTTTCCAAGGTGTGATCAAAAGTAAAATAACAACTGTTGCCAAGTGCCGTCCAACAGAAATGCTGACTTGTAAAAAGTCCAAGTTGAATAATCCAGACCTGGCACCGTGTTTATTTCGGGCTCTTCATTGAAGTCAAAATGATCACAAAAGGTAAATGTTTTGAATAGAGTACAGTGAGGCAACCATGGCAGCACAACTAAAGACATCAGAGATTTTTATCAGAACTGCTTCATAGAGTGGCGGGAATGATAAAGTGTGTTCTAAGACAGAGGGAGTATTTTAAGAGGGATTAATGATATCTCTTTTATTATAATATTTTTTCCTATCTGCAGTTTTTTCTTTTTAAAGCGTATATAACAGAATAAAACCAATCAAAACAAACCAGTGTAAGACATTATGAAATCAGTAGTAGTTACCATAATGCCTTTTGATGTCATCAAAATAGCTGCAGATAACTTTGGACATAATAAAAATCAAACAGAACAATAGAATAGAAATAGCAAAAATAAAACAATGAATGTGATAAAGGGCTTCAAAACAAGCCAATAGTAAATCCAAAATTGCTACCATAATATATCTTCCTATCCTTGAAATAACTTCTCCTGCCACTGGATTTAACATAATCAAATAAAACAAAAAAGAATAAAATCCAGCCCAACAAAGCAATGGAAATGGTATAGGACCTCAAAATAAGACCATAGGGAGTCAGTAATGACTGTAATCTTCAGAAGGAGATCCCCACTAGATGACACACAGCTTAGTGATATCCTCTGAACCTATGATCAGACCACTGGTCATAGACCTACAATGTTAGGGAAACACCAAAGCACCACAGGCATCCAATTGTATTTCACCTAAATAGCTATCATCACAGCCTGTGTTTCTCCAGATAAGCTGGTTGCTTGTTTGCCAGCCCTCATGCCAGAAGGGGCTGGAGTCTGTTCCCAGTGTGGCCACAGCCCCCACACATGGCGCTGGTTTCCAGACTGGGTTTGCTTGCTGCTGTGGCTGTTGTTCTCTCTAACCCTGGTCCATGAATGGCACTGACTCACAGTAAGAGACTTGGGTCTAGTTATTCCCAGTCTGCCGATGGCCTCTGCATGGTGTTGGTTCCCAGACAGGGCTTGTTTGCTGCTGTGGCTGTTGTTCTCTCTAAACTCAGTCCATTGACTTATGATGACAGGCTTGGGTCTAGTTGTTCCCAGTCCACTGAAGGCCAGCACATGCCTCTGGTTCCCAGACTGGCTTGTTTGCTCTCTAACCCCAGTTCTATAATAAACTTTTAAAAATTTAAATATTCACTGCATTTGTTATTGCATCTTGTACTGCCTTATACACTTTTATAGCAGAAAGTAATACTGAATATTTTTAATTTCTTTTTTTATTTAAGAGAAAAAAAGACATATATAAGAAAGACAAAAAGCAAAAGAGACAAACAAACAACTAGAGTAAATGCACAACAGTAACCTTACAGGTTTACAAAACAGGATGATAGAAAATTGACAATGTTTGCAATATTGTGTCTCATTATCTTCAAAATAGTTGTTTACATTAACAGATATAGACATACAAAATCGATCTAATCATATGAGTATTAACTGTTCTTTCTCAATAACTAATACATTCAGCAGTATGTTTGTTTCAGTCATCTTGCATATACATATATAAAGATTTATATCTTTTCCTTTTCCCTTCCCTCTTTCCCCCTTTTCCCTTCCCAACTTTTGCTCTTTGAGCAGTTTTTTACCCTTACATAGTATTTATTATAGATTTTGGATCATATATACTTTTTCCATTTCTTACACTAGTGAGACACTACGGTATTTACACATGAGAATTTGATTTATCTCATTTATGAGTATGGTCTCAAGTCGTGTCCATTTACTTATAAAAGTCTCAATGCAATCTTTCTTAATAGCTGAGTAGCTGGGCGTGGTGGTGCACGCCTTTAATCCCAGCACTCGGGAGGCTGAGGTAGGAGGAGCGTTTTGAGTTCGAGGCCGGCTTCTGCTACAACGCGAGCGCAA
>RJWM01044054.1:0-13445 GCA_004363535.1 Dasyprocta punctata | reverse complement strand
AGACGATGTCCAAACCAAAGGCAAAGACTGGAGCTCCTCCAAGGAATGGAATGGAATTGTCCTTCCTCCTTCTCTTTATACCATCTTGGTGATGACCCACCGTAGGGCGGGTCTTCTACACCCTAGGGTGTAGAATTCCTAAGCTCTTTTAGTTAGGCCTCTAAATGTTTCAAGTTGACATAATCAATCAACCACTACAGCAGGCCTGAGCTACATAGTGTGACCCTGCCTCAAAAAATTAGGGCTGGGAGTTTGGTTCAGTGGCTTAAGTGCCTACCTGCCTGTCTGGTAGGTCCAAGGTTGTGAGTTCAATTCCCGGTGCCGCAAAAAAAAAAAAAAAAAAAAAAAATTGCCACACTGTGGATTGTCTCTTTACTCTGTAGGTGGTTTCTCTTGCTGTGCAAAAGCTTTTTAATAAGATGAGATCCCAGCTGTTGATTCTTTGTGATAGTTCCTGTGCAATCGGGGTTTTGTTCCTAAAGTCTTTGCCTACACCAGTGTCTTCAAGAGTTCTCCCTATTCTGTCTTCCAGCAGATTTAGTGTTTTTGTATTAATATTTAGATCTTTGATCCATTTCAATTTCAGTTTAGTGCATGGTGAAAGAGATGGGTCTGGTTTTAATCTTTGGCATGAGGAAAGCCAGTTTTTCAGCACCATTAAAAGGCTTTCTTCTAGTGAAGGTGTTTGGCTCCTTTGTCAAAGACGAAGTGGCTGAGTGTGTTTGAAGTTGTTTCTGCCTCTTCTAATCTGTTCCATTGATCCTTGGGTCTGTTTTTTTGTGTTTGTTTGTTTGGTTGGTTGGTTTTGGAAGTATCATGCTACTTTTTTATCTCAGTAGCCTTGTAGTATAATTTAAAATTGGGGATTGTGATGCCCCCTGCCTTGCCTTTGTTGCCCAGAATCACTTTTGCTATTCTAGGTCTCTTCTGGTTTCAAATGAATTTTAGGATTGCTTTCTCTAATTCTGTGAGGTATGCTATCGGTATTTTAATTAGGATTGAATTTAGTCTCTATAACAATCTTGTAAGTATGACCATTTTCACTATATTCGTTCTTTCTACCCAAGAGCAAGGGATAGCTTTTCATTTTCTGATATCCTCTTCAATCTCCTTTTTCAGACTACTCTAGTTTTCAGTGTAAAGGTCTTTCACCTCCTTTGTTAGATTGATTCCTAGGTATTTCATTTTAGGGATGCTACTGCGAAAGGTGTTGTGCCCATAATTTCTCTCTCAGTGAGTTTGTTTTTCGTGTACAGGAATACTATTGATTTTTGTGTGCTGACTTTGTATCCAGTGACACTTTTGAATTTGTCTAATAAACCTAGAAGTTTTTTGGTACTGTTGGGGGTCTTGTATGTAGAGCATTGTATCATCAGCAAATAATGATAATTTAACTTCTTCCTTTCCTTTTCTTATTGCTTTTATTTTTTTCTCTTATCTAGTTACACAGGCTAGTGTTTCCAGAACTATAATGAAAAAGAGTGGTGATAGTGGAGATCTTTGGCTTGTTCCTGGTTTGTCCATTTAGTCTGATGTTGGCCATTGGTTTGTCATAGACGGCTTTTATCAGATTAAGATAAAGACCATCTATTCCAACTTTCTGTAGGGTTTTTTTTATCTTGAGTGGGTTTTGGACTTTTTCAAATGATTTTCCTGCATCTGTTGAAAGGATCATATGATTTTTGTTCTTGCCTCTGTTAATGTGGTTTATTTATTTGTGTATGTTGAACCATCCCTGCATCCCTGGGATAAATCCTAGTTGGTCATGGTGTATAATCTTGGTGATTTGCTGCATTCTGTTTGCCAGTATCTTACTGGGTTTTTTTTGTATCTATGTTCATTAGGGAGATTGGTCTGTAGTTCTCTTTTTGGTTGAACCCTTCTTTGGTTTTGGTATTTAGGGTAATGATTGCTTCCAGGAATGAATTTGAGAATATTGCTTCCTTTAAATTTCACTGAAGAGTTTGAGAAGTAGTGGCATTAGGTCTTCTCTAAATTTTTTGTGGAATTTATCATTGAGTCCATCAGGCCCTGGGCTTTTCTTTGTTGGTAGGTTTTTAATTACGTGTTCAATTCATTGACCGACATTGGCTTATAGAGGTGTTTTGTTTTGCTTTGTTTTGTTTTGTTTTTTGTCTTTGTGAGACAGTCTCACTTTGCAGTTCAGGCTGGCCTTCAGCTCACTTTGTAGTCCAGGTTGGTCTTGAACTTACAGCAATCCTCCTTCCTCAAGCTCCCAATTGCTGAGATTATAGGTGTGTGCCACCATGCCCAATTTATTGAGAATATTTTTTTTTTGTACCAGGGATCAAACTCACTACCCTGCACTTGCCAGGCAGGCGCTCATGCCAGTGAGCTGAATCCCCAGCCCTTATTGAGAATTTTTATGTCTTTTTATTCAGCTTTAGTAATTCATATGTATCTTATGTATGAAGTCTGTCCATTTCTTCTGTGTTTTCCATTTTACTAGAGTATGGGTTCTCAAAGTAGGTATTAATGATCTTCTGGATTTCTGCAGGATCTTTTGAGACTTCACCCTTTTCACTCCTAACTTCATGGATTTGAATTGTTACTTTTTTTTACAAAGTTGATGATGGGTTTATCTATTTCGTTTAATCTTTCAAAGAACCAACTCTTTGATTCATTGATTTTTGTATTATTTTCTTAATATCAATTGCATTAATTTCTGCTCTGATCTTTATAATTTCTTCCCCCATATGAGCTTTGGGCTTCACTTGCTCTTTTTTCTAGAAGCTTGAGGTTCAATACTAAGTTATTTGAGCTCACTCTGTTTTTTTGATGTGGGAATTCACTGCTATGATCTTCCCTTGTAGGACTGGTTTCAATGCATCTCATAAATTCTGGTATGTTGTATTGGCATTATTGTGTAATTGTAGAAACTGTCTAATTTTTTTCTTTAATTTTTTTTCTGTGACTCATTGTTTATTCAGGAGGGTATTATTTAATTTCCATGTGTTCGTGAAGTTTTTATGGTTTATTTTGCCATTTTGATTTCCAATTCCATTGCACTATGGGCTGATAAAATGCACGGAATAATTTCAGTTCCTTTGCATTTACTTAAGCACATTCTATGACCTAGTAGGTGGTCTATTTTGAAGAATATTCTGTGTGCAGCTGAGAAGAATGTGTATTCTGAGATAGTGGGGTGGAACACTCTGCAGACATCTACTAAGTCCATTTGCTCAAAAATTTGGTTCAGTTCTGATATTTTCTTGTTGATTTTTTTTTTTTTTTTTTGTCTAGTTGATCTGTCTCATTGTGACAGGGAGGCACTGAGGTGTCCCATTTATAACTATAGTAGTATTTATTTGATTTTTCATGTCTGTTCATATTCATTTTGTATAGTTGGGTGTGCTGGTATTTGGTGCATGTATATTTATGATTTCTGTCTCTTCCTCTTGGATTGTTCCTTTTACAAGGATGTAGTGACCTTCTTTGTCTCTCTAAATCAGTTTTGGTTGAAATCTACTTCACAAATAGAATAGCTATCCCTAATTTTTTCTGGGTTTCTGTCACATGGAGTATCATTTTCCATTCTTTGACTTTCAGTCTGTGAATTTCTTTTTGAGTTAAATGTATTTCTTGTATGCAGCATATTGTTGGATCTTGTTTGTTGACTCATTCTGCCAGTCTGTTTCTAGATTTATTAATTGAGATCATTTACATTAATGGTTACAACTGATAAGTATTAACTTAGCCTTCTCATGTTACTTTCCTGTTGCTGATTCCCTATTTTCCCCTGTCTGTTTAATTACTTACCTTGCCTGGTGGATTAATTCTACTGGG
Organism: Dasyprocta punctata; assembly: GCA_004363535.1. Lineage (NCBI taxonomy): Eukaryota > Metazoa > Chordata > Mammalia > Rodentia > Dasyproctidae > Dasyprocta > Dasyprocta punctata. The sequence goes on along the minus strand of RJWM01044054.1, from coordinate 9,638 downwards.
GTTCATAGAGTTATAGTCCTCATTTTATCCTTTTAGACAGTCCTTCAGAACATTTTGGAGTGCTTGTTTTGTGCTCATGAACTTACTCAGGTGTTCTTTGTCATGGAAGTATCTTATTTTTCCATCAATTCTGAAAGATAATTTTTTCAAGATACATCAACCTGGTTTGGAGGTTGTTTTCTTTTAGGGCTTAGAATATTTCATTCCAAGTTCTTTTTTACTTGAAGGTTTGTGTTGAAGTCTGCTGTGATTCTGATGAATTTTCCCTTATAGGTGATTTGTTTATTTTCTTTAACAACTTCTAATATTCTTGTGTTGCATTTCTGGAGTCTTGACTATCACATGCCTTGGTGTGGATTTTTTTTATCATGGTTAATTGGAGTTCTACATGCCTCACTTGTCTGTATGTCAAATTATTTTCTCCTGTTTGGGGAGTTTTCTGCCATGACTGTTGTGAATAGGTTTTTTATGTTTGCACTCTCTTGCTTTTTTCATTGACTCCAATCAATCTTACGTTATTCTTCTTTGTATCATCTAGCAGCTGCTGGATTGATTTTTCATAGTCTCTTGCTATTTTTAAGAAATCTCTTAGCTGGGTGTGGTGGCACACACCTTTAATCCCAGCACTTGGGAGGATGAGGCAGGAGGAGCATTGTGAGTTTGAGACCAGCCTGGACTACAAAGTGAGTTCAAGGCCAGCCTGAGCTGCATAGTGACACCCTGTCTCAAAAAATAGGGCCAGGGGTCTAGCTCAGTAAGCGCCTGCCTGGCAAACACAAGGTTGTGAGTTTGATCCCTGGTACCAAAAAAAAAAAAAATTTTTTTTTTTTTTTGCAGCACCGGGAATTGAACTCGTAACCACATGCCTGTCAGACAGGAGCTTAAGTCACTGAGCCAAACTCCCGGCCCTAGTTTTTTGAGGCAGGGTCACACTGTGTAGCTCAGGCCGGCCTTGCGCTCACATTGTAGCCCAAGCGGGCCTCGAACTCACAACACTACTCCTACCTCAGCCTCCCAAGTGCTGGGATTAAAGGCATGTGCCACCACGCCCGGCTCCAAAAAAAAATTTTGAAAAGAAATCTCTTTTCATTATTGTTAACCTCAGTCCTGACTTCTATATCTGATAATCTATCCTCACACTGGCTTATTCTGCTGTGTATAGCGTCAATGGCATTTTTAATCTCCTGGATATCTGCATGAATCTGTTTCATGGATTCCATTTCTTTCCTATGTTGGGCATTCATGATTTCCATCATTTTCCTAAGCTCTTCTATTTTTTATCTGTATCTTCTCTAGAGTCACTAACCATGTCTTTCATTATGGTCACCATCTCTATAGTAATCTGAGAGATTATTTCTGACTTCATTTTTTTCCTAAAGCCTCATTCATCTGCATTTCTTTTTGTACTAGGAATCGAAGTCACACTTGCCAGGCAGGTGCTGTGCCACTGAGCTACATCCCCAGCCCTCATCTGCTTTCTTACTTCCACTGTTATGTTTCAAGGAGTCCAGGTGGGTGACTTTTGAATTGTTTCACCTCATTGCACTCTGGGTTTGCCTATGGTGAGCTGGAAGTCTGAGGTTGCATCTTGCTTAAGTGTCTTCTCATTTTCTTTTCTTTTTAGTTTAATTCCTGGGTTGATGGTTATAAATTGTTTATGGCAGGTAGCTTTATTGCCAGTATTGGGAACCCTTAGGAAATGAGTCTTTCTCAGAGATGTCTTCCAGGTGTAACTGGCTCTCAAGTTTTGAATCTGTTGCAAGATCCTACCTCTTCGATTTATTGGGGATGAGAAGTTACTACCTATTTGATCTAGCACTTGGTTCTTGGCACTGTATTGTACTGTTTATGATCCTCAGGCAATGTCAGTCTTGGCACACCAGAAAGAACAACTGATTAGAACAATTATATTGCCTTGGCTAAAGTAGTACAATCAGCAATAATAATAGCATCAAACACATCCTAGAACTATTAATTTGCCACCTTTAACTATATGAACTAGATTTTTGGTTATATATCAAAATCTAAAATAAACCAGAAAATTGTATATAATAAACATGCCCACAATATGGCAAGTTTATCTTCAGGGGAGAAAATTTAAAAGAGGTTGGGGTAAAAAATACAGAAATAGAAGAAGAGGAAGAAATTAGAAGCAAGGATGGAGAACAAAGGAAGATCATGGAAACTTTGGGAAACTGATGAAGAAAACAGGAGGCAAAGAGAGAAGAAAGAAATAAAAACGGCACAGAACAACAAAAAACCCCTAGAAACTCACGTAAAAACAGGTTTAAGGGCCAGGAACTTAACTCAGTGGTGTAAACACCCGCCTGGCAGGCATGAGGTTGTGAGTTCAATCCCCAGTACCAAAAAAAAAAAAAAAAAAAAAAAAAAAAAAAAAAAAAAAAAAAAAAAAAAAAAAAAAAAAAAAACAAACAAGAAAAAAAAAAAAAAAAGAAAAAGAAAAGAAAAAGGATGTCCACCTCAGGACATGTCCCTTCTATAACTGGTAGGCAGAGTAAGCAGACAGAGCCCAGACACATGTTGATTGATCCCAGTAAACTAGCTGTCGATTTGTAGTGGGATAGCAGATAATCCCAGCAATCCTGCACCCTTAGTTCCACTGAAGTTCAGGCTGGTTTCTGGCTGTGAGGCTGGAACCCTATTTTTTCAGCCTTATACTCCATGTGCCTTCTGATGGCTTGAATTCAGCTCCTCAACCTCCTGCTAATTCAAACGTGGTTCCATCTCAGTCAGACACGGGAAGCCACTAGATGGAACCAGCCTCTAGTTGCTCTGAGTTTTGAGCTCAGTTTGTCTCACTCCAAGATGGGTACTGGTCAATCACCCTCTCCTGGGGGACATCTGAAGCCAAATAACTCACCAGTCGCTGCAGTCCACCTTGTCCACTGTTCTGTTTCACTGGTCTGTTTCTCTGTGGAGGCCTCTGGAGTTGCCAGCAGCTGCTGTGCATCTGCAGGTTTGAGCTACCCCTCCCATACAGTGAGTCAGGGCTCAGCGAGAAAGCAGTGCTTGCCTCCTTCTTCTGTACTGAGGTCTGTCTCCCCGCAGATTTAAATTTTTGCTTCAGATCCTTGCTGGGTCCGGGGCCCTACTTCTCTTCTTCTCTTCTCATTGCTGTATTTCACCGTCTGGACACCAAATCTCAGAGAGGCCGTTTCTCTACTGTTTACCACTCTATCATTTTCCCAGAAATAATCTTTAGAAATAAGTCTTAGGAAAAGCTCTGTTTATCTTAAGAACTATGAAATAGATAATTCCCTTTTCTATTCTTTCCTCTTTGTAGTCAGGAAGCTTACTGTGAACTGCAAAAGAGCTTTTAGAAGTGGTTCTCAAACTTTTCACATTTGTGAAATACTTTTGGAATTTTTTCTTTTTTGTTTTAGTGCTAGGGATAGAGCCAAAGTCTATTCACATACTAAATAAGTGCTCTATGACTGAGCTACATCGCCAGACTCATGAAATACTTTTGGATATTAGAATATGGAGCTTATTTAAAAGAATCAAACAATTTAAAAATAATTCTAAATCAATTATTACACCATTTCAGAAGGCCTACAATGCATCCATAATTAATCCACTGTCCGTATGGTCTCCCTTCTACACTGTACTTGTTTGGGAATTTTTCCTGTCCAAGCAGTGATTTCTTACATACCGCTAAGGCAAGGCTCTCTTCCATTCCAGTGAACTTACCATCTTCTTCTTCAAAGCCAAGTTAAATCTATGCTTTGCTTTTACTTCTAACTTGCAAATTGTACAATCTGCTCAACCTCCACATTACAAATGATGGTCATGACTATTTTATAACAAAAATTTAAGTACACATCTATAAAACTTTGTTACATCCTCCATCAGAACTCTAGTCAGGAACCATCATTTTAGCTTGTTTTCAATTTGTCCCACTGGGACTTTCTGACATAACGTTATTTTCTTTATTCAAGGTGCTTTGTCTGTATTCATATTTTACTAACTCCTGGAATGTATGTCTTGCTTTTTTAAATTCTTTGTGCAAGAAGAGTAGGTCTCACAAAATATAACAAAAAGGAAATGCTTTTTCTTGGACGCCTACTCTCTGCTGCTCTCTGCAGGTTGAAGGAAGGCACATGTGAGCCCCAATTTACTACATATTGTACCTTCCTATTACAATGCAGATTCCTAACCAATAGGAAGATTTAAAGTAATTGGTCATTTCTGAGAAACTAACCATTACTACCTAGACTCCATCTATTAACAGGAAGGGTTTCCCAATTTATGAAACCATATACCCTGTTTTCAATAGATATTCCCAGTCCCTGAACCCACTAGCTACTATTTTTTATTTTCAGAGTCCTTTCTTATTCTAAGTCATGGCTAGAGTCTCTATGTCACAGATCTTTCCAGATGTGTACGTTTTGGGACTGAGAGAGAGAATAGTGCCTGAATAGTTACAATGATATGACAGTGCAGACACGCTGTGCAGACAAATGCCAGCAAATGTTGGAACCCCTGTAATGCAGCAACTAGAGATAATGTGAGATTTTGCTTTGTGTCTTTACTAAAAGTATAAGGCAGGCTGCAAGACAACCAGCAAATAAGCAGCTTCAATTTTGTTCACAAAGGAACACTGATTATGCATGGATTATTTTCTTCTGTCACACTACTTTGTGTGACTAGTAACACCGCCAGTGATGTCATCTTCTAAAACAGATCTGAATGTATAGGCATATTGTGCCAAAGGAGCCCAAATCAATGACCTGCGTAATGCAATCAGGGTAACACTATTATTGCTTGTCTAAACCTTCCAAGACTGTAGAAAAATAAATGCTAATCTGATGCAAGTTGAAAGAATTCATTGCGTGGGAAAGAAAATCAAGCCCTTGTTTACTTTTATTTACATTCTAATAAATACAGAAAACGCATTACAGAATTTAATATTACTGTGTGCATCCAAATATGTTGTTTTACTCTTTACTGTCAGGTTAAATAACTTATAAACAATCACAATTCCTTGGATAAGGGATTTTTTTCAAAAGAATTGATCTCCAGTATGTGTTCACATAGCAATACCTTCCTGCAACCGGACTCAGAATGCTTCATAATAATCCCCATAGAGAAGACATCCTGTTTTATTGATTGGAATATGAAAACTTTTTGAAAGAAGTATAGCTTCTAGTCCCATCTGCAATTGCTTTGTGTTGCAGTTGATTCATTCTATCTTCATAATGAGTATAATATTGATTTAAATGGAGCAGGCTTAAAAATTTTCAACTGCTGGAAGCCTAAACTTTCTGAAGTGAAAAATACTTCTTCAAAAGGTATGAGGAAAGGTATGGGTCTTTTCATTCCTTTAAAAGTATGCACTGAGGCCTGTAATCCCAGGCAGCAAAGCCAGTCTGGGCAATTTAGGGATTGACGTTGTGAGACCTTGGACCGGTTGTGGCAGTGCATGCCTGTAATCCCAGCATTCGAGAGGCTAAAGCATGAGGATCGTTCCAAATTAGAGGCCAGCTTGGGCTACACAGTGAGTTCAAGAGCAGCCTGAACTGCATAGTGAGACCCTGTCTTTAAAAAACAAAACAAAACAAAACAAAAAACACATAGGGAGACCTTGTCCCCAAAACAAGTTAAAAAATAGAAAACGGGGAGACAGATCTCTTGCAAATGGGAAGGGGATCAGGGGACAAAGGAAAGTGGCTCACGCCTATAATCTCAACCTATAATCCCAGCACTCAGGAGGCTGGGGCAGGAGGATCTCCACTAGTTTAAGGCCAGCCTGTGCTACAGAGCTCAAGGCCAGACTGCACTACTTAGCAAGATGCTACTTAGAGAGAGAGAGAGAGACAGAGAAAGACAAAGGGAATGAAGAGAAAGTAGAGAGAGGAAGAGACAGATGGCAAGTAGTAAGAATTAAGATGTGTTAGGTACACGTACCAACTCCCCAAACCAATGCAATCATTATGGCCTGCAGACATATACTAATATAAATAAAAACTAAGCCGGGCGTGGTGGCGCATGCCTTTAATCCCAGCACTCAGGAGGCTGAGGTAGGCGGAGCGTTGTGGGTTCGAGGCCCGCTTGGGCTACAACGCGAGCGCAAGGCCGGTCTGAGCTACATAGTGAGACCCTGCCTCAAAAAACCAGGGCCGGGAGTTTGGCTCAGTGCCTTAAGCGCCTGCCCTGGTAGGCGCGAGGTTGTGAGTTCAATCCCCGGTGCCGCAAAAAAATAAATAAATAAATAAATAAATAAATAAAAACTATGTAACTACTGACTTAAAGAAAAAAAGTTCCCACGGACCGCCTGTTACAATCAGGCAACTTCTTAGAGCGGCTTTGGACACTACAGTCCCGGGAGACCGCACATCCGGGTCTCCTGGGGCAGCCCCCCATCTTGGGGGCGGGACCATGGGCCGCTGAGCCTTCCTCCCTCCGCGCCCCGCCCCGTCACCCCGCCCATGTGCTGGGGGCGTGGCCTGCGCGGAGAGTGGCAGGAAGCTTTGGGCGCGTGCAGGTGGCAGCAATGGCTGACGGTTGTCGCGCTCCTCAGGCCCGGGCGCTCCTTCAACAGTGCCTGCACGCCCGATTGCAAGTTCACCCAGCCGAGGGAGATGCCGCGGCCCAGTGGGTGGAGGTAACATCGGCCTGGCAGCAACTCTCGTTATCTTCCGATGCGCCGGGGCGGCTCTGGACGCGTAGTCTCCGTGACTCGCATCTCCTGCATCCTCCTGTGCCTTGGGATGCGCAGAACTTCAGGCCGGTGCTCGAGCCGCGGCCCGCAGGGGCTGCCTGGCTGCGCTTCTGTCTGCGGGCCTGCACCACTGTTAGGGGCGCCAGACATTGGGACAGCGGCAGAGCAAACCTGTCCGCGTGGTGGACCTCGGAGATTTGAACCTGCTGTCACCCTGTGTCTACCTGAGCTCGGTGAACTTTAGGCCTGAGTGTCCCAGACACCTGATGCTCCCGGCCGCTGCTAGACAGGTTCAAGTTTATGAGTTAGATTTGCTCCGAGAGGTCAAAATCCGTGAACTGCTTTCACTTGTGTCTTAGTTTATGTTGATTGTAACTTGGGCTTAGCATAGAAAGGAGATTTCCCAAGAAACAGTTTATTTCTTTGTGTGTGTGTGTGTGTGTGTGTGTGTTTTCTGTTTGTTTTGGTTTTGAGGTCTTTGTGTTTGTCTTGGTGCCGGATGATCAGATGTAGAGACTCACACGTGCTAAACAAACGCCCTACCTTGGATCTTCAGTCCCCAGCCCAAGAAATTCTTGTTCTTGGTTTATTTCAAACTAAGAAACAAAAACTATTATTTTTATTATAATGTTGCATTATCGAACACATTTCCTCCAATGAATTTAAAACATGTACAATCAATGAGTATCTTTTCCGTGTATACTTGCCTTTGTAAGACTGCCTGCCTCCTCTCTGTTGCCAAAACAAAATGTTAAGTCCCTTGACATATGTTTGGTGTAAGCTGAATTATTTTTTTAAAAAGTTCCTAATTAAAATTTGGAGGTACTCAGAATCTTCAGTGTAGATTATTCACTTATCTCCTCCACTAACTTGGGTACCAGATTTAGCATTTCTAAACACAATCCTAGTCATTACACTACTCATGAATTGTGATATGTGACTGATTATTCTTACATCAGAATTTGTTACCCTATGCTAATTTGGAAATATTTATAGACATTAAAAAGTGCTGTATTCTGACCTCTCTTCAAAAATTCTTTTTCCGTGTATCTTGATTTTGTTAGGACATTTGTTGAAGTTTTGGTTTCTCTTCCATATTTGAAATTTTTGGTTTTGAAAATATTTGTATTACCTATTTTGATTATTGCCTAGTGGCACTATAAATTCCTGATTGTTAATCATTTAGAGTCTTTCCATGCTGCTTTATCTTTTATGTTCTTCTTGCCACATTTGGTAGTGCAAAATCACAGATCTTTTACTGCAGCCTTCCAAACTATCAGTTTGTTTGTAAACTTTAAATGCTGTTTTTAAAGGCTTTCCCTTCCACTCCCACACAGACTAATTAAAGAGTTGACAAGTAATTAGATGGTGAGAAAGTGTAAATTCTTCCCTTTCTCATGCATCCCGTACCCTGTTCTATTATTACAGTTCTCATTGTTTTTTAGAGTCTTAATTGTTAAAAGATTTGAAAGTTATTCTGCTTGTCCTTAGTTTCATTCATTTATAACTTTGCCATCATAGACGTTTTCTTCCTGAGAATTGAACATTTTTAAGCTACAATACAAATTATTTGTATTTTTCTACAAATTTGAAATGTTTTATACCAAAGAAGCTACAAAGAAAGTGATTTTGACTTGAAGGACTATAAGTCACATTTAACATCTATTATTTGAGTAAACAAAAAGAAAATAATATAATGAAGAGGTAATGTGGTGCGTGGAAAAAATAAATATCTACTTTGCTGGAAATAAATAGGTACTTAACTCTGACATTGCAATTGTCCAGCTATGAATATGCTGAAGATTAGGGTTCATGCTGGAAATAATATCAAAGGAGAGGCCTGTGATAGTCATGTAGATTACCTGAATCATTCACACAGCCAGTCTCTTGTTATGAGTATGCACTGGAGACCCTTATCTGTTAAGCAGAAGCATACCTGCACATCGTTAAAACTGACTCCTTTTGGCTGGGCATGATGGCATGCACCTGTAATCCTAGCACTCAGGAGGCTGAGGCGGGAGGATTGCTGTGAGTTCGAGGCCAGTTTGGGCTACAGAGTGAAAAAAAACAAGACTCCTTTTCTAGCTAAATCAAGTATGAATACAAAGCTGCTTTTACATTGACATAGACACCATTTAGATAACATATAGACCTGGAAGATACAGTTGAATTTTAGTGCAATTGACAAATAAATTGGGTCCCCCTCATATATAAAAGTCTATAAAGTGCTTGGAAAGTTAAAATGTGAAATAAATTGTGCTTACACCCTTAAATTTATTTTTATATTCTAAATAATCACATATGAACCAGGTGTGATGACACATGCTTGTAATCCCACCACTCTGGGAAAATAAAACAAGATTGCAAGGTCTAGCCCAGCTTGGACAATTTAGTGAGACCCTGTCTCAAAATTTTTAAACAAGCTGGGCGTGGTGGTGCACACCTTTAATCCCAGCACTCGGGAGGCTGAGGTAGGCGGAGCGTTGTGAGTTCGAGGCTGGCTTGGGCTACAACGGGAGCGCAAGGCCGACCTGAGCTACATAGTGCAACCCTGCCTCAAAAAAACCAGGGCCGGAAGTTTGGCTCAATGGCTCAAGCGCCTGTCTGGCAGGTGCAAGGTTGTGAGTTCAATCCCTGGTGCCACAAAAAAAAAAAAAAAAAAAAAAATTTAAACAGTAAATAAATAAATAAAAAGGACCGAGAATGTAGCTCAGTGTAAAGACCTGGGTTCAACCCCCAATACCCACAGATAGTACTTGCTATGAACCCTGCACTGTTCTAAGCATTTTACAAACATTAACTCATTTAATCTTCCTAATATCTCCTGGAGTCAGTGAGGCTCTTAGAGTTATCTAAATTAATACATAAAATCAAAAGTTGGATGATTCACTTAGCAACAGAATCACAAACGTTTATCAAGTGTTTCTTATAGTCTCTTACAAGAGATAATAAATAA
>RJWM01044053.1:0-13348 GCA_004363535.1 Dasyprocta punctata | reverse complement strand
TTCTATACCTACACTAAATGCATGAAGATCCCAACTGGAGTCAACCTCTAGTGTGAGATGGAAAGAGAAAAACATTGCTTTTATTACTTAAAAATGGAGAGGGCTGGCTTTATTCATGATTCCATCCACACCTGTCTCTCATGGTGACAGTCAAGAAAAAGTCCTGGAACTCGAATTGCCAATGTCAGGATTTCTTGGAGATCACTACCAGCATTGCCCCTCATAGACTCAGACTGGAGAAAGCTATACCTGAATTCTTCCCAGAACACTTATATTCAATGTAACTGAAAGAGGCTACTTGCTGAGCTGTTTCTCCCAACTTCTGACCAGAAACCCATCTTTGACAGTTAACAGATCAGTCAGGAGAAATGCTGAAGTCCTGATATCTGTTATCCTATGTGGACTACTTAGATGACTCTTCTTGAAAGAAGAGCAATTATCTCCATTTTGGTTAAACCTAGCCCTATCTTCATAAATCGATATGTACAGAGCTGTCTATGACTTTTTCTTATCCCCTCAATTGGCTTTAAACAATGCAAACTGGTTGAGGTGCTGATGTGTAGTCTTTGAGCCAAGGCAACAGGTCAGTATTGCCTTGCACTGTAGCTCTCAAAGAGCATGCGTGACCCAGGTGGGAAGGAGAGCCAGGTTCCACAGTGTCATCTGGGATTGAACCTTGAGATAAGAGGCTATGACTTCCCAGGTCATAAAAGATTACACATCAGAGCTGAGGGACCAACCCCAAAATATGAGATACTAAAATTGTGTTATACAAATTACTCTTTTGCCTCTCTCTGTCTGTCTTTCTCTGTGTCTCTCTGTCTCTGTGTCTGTCTGTCTCTCTGTCTTTCTCTCTCTGCCTATTGCAGAGGTAATTTCAGGCCTCCTACCTAGCCTAGCTCACAGCTCTCATGTACTTCCCACCACTCTCATAGTCACTCATCCCCAAGCCACTCTGTTCTTCATAGATTACTAAAACCTGTGTTTGACTGTGGGTCAAGGTCTTCATTCCACTTAGTCACCATTCTACCTGGGTATAGGATCCCATTGATACCCCACAACTACAGATATGCCTTAGTGTCTTTATTCTCACCATGTGTCACACTAAAAATAGTAGATTAAAATTAACTCACTAGAATTCCAATAACTTTCCCACGGGATTACAAATACAAACTTCACAGATTGCAATGAGGTCTGGGAAGGGCCTTTAATAATCCTGGCTTTGAAGGAGCTTCATGCTGCCTCACATGTGTAAGCCAGCATTGATCGTGGCCTGGGAATCCTATGTGAGGGGCATGACCTATGAGTTGGGTTCTTTTCTATGAAGAAGGCTACTGGGCTTTCCAAACCAATACACAAAGCTTGTCCTGAGGTCCTGCTTCCTGGCAAAGGAGACTTGATTTATAGTCATGATCTTGAGCATATGAAGTCCAAAGTCATTGAGAACAAATCTAGAACTCAGGCCCAGGCCCAGAGATGGATGAACTTTAGTTGCAGAAAAATTTTTGTCTCTGAATCCTCACAGACTTTAAAGCTCACAAGATTCACAGCTCACAGGTACATTCATATCATCTAAGCACAACTGGATTATGATTTAGAGTAGAAATTGTGCTGTCCTTATACTAACATCATCAAAATAATGTCAGTGAAAATAAGACAGGCTTTTGGGCATTAGACATTTATATGTTACTACTCCACATAATCACTCATCTTGAGGATCTGGAAATGGCATGATGTACATATCTTGGGACCTAGTAAATCCTGGTCTAACAAATCCACCCTAATCCCCTTTGGATGGGGTAATGATCCATGTTCTCGACAGAGCTATGATGGAGCATTCTAGGAGCAGAGAAAACGTTCTTTTCCTGACTAAGGAAATAAAAGAAAAGATCACCCTTTGTTTCTGTGGTGCACGAAGTGGGCATGGAGTTTTATGGTAGAAATGAGGATCACAACTCGAATGCACCTGAAGCCTGAGTTGGGGGAGGTGCTCCCTGAGGTGAAGACACTCAAGTTTTCCTCCACCCTACACCACTGAAACTAGTTCCAGGCTTTAGAAGTGAACTGTCTGCGTGATACTCAAGGATAAATTAAAGAAAAAGAATTTTAGGAAATTAAGAAGATAAGTCCAAACAACTTATCTGCCAATACAAAGAATGTTAACAATGGTAGGAAGAAGACATTTGTGAGCACAGCCAGTGAGGGACCAGATCAGTCATGGTGAAGAGAACCTGGGGAGGAGGGACACAGGAAAGCTGATCATGCTCCCAGCTGCTAAGGTCTCAAACAGCAGGGCTCTGTGGAAAAGAGCACATGCAGAGATTAGAACAGGTTCAGCATTCAGAAATCACGAAGACTGGAGTCTGGTAGCAGAGTGGGTTAGTCAGCTTTTTATTGCTGGCACCAAATACTTGAAATACACAATTTAAGGAAAAAAGGATTTATTTTGTCTCATGGTTTCAGAGGTTTAACTCCATGGTTAGCTGGCTCCCAGGCAGAAATGGTATAGGAGAAAGGCACAGTGGAGAAAAAGCTGCTCCACTCATGCTCTAAGGAAGACAGAGAAAAAGACAGACAGACAGACAGAGAGACCCCTCCAAAGTCACCCCAAGTGAGCCCCATCTTCCAACTAGTCCCCACCTCCTAACAGCACATTCATCTGCAAGCTCATCATTAGATTTTTCCATTAATGAGTATAGTACATTCCTGATCCAATCACCTTTCAAAGTCCCACTTCTGAACACACAATACTTTTGGGGGGAACATTTTACACAGAAACCACAAGAAATAATGAGTAATGAACCATAGTCAATTTTTAAAAATAAACATTCACCATACTTATTGATCACTGATTGTTTCTAGCCATTTTTGTAAAATAAAAACATTATGCTGTGTCCTCTTCCACCTTATTTTCTGGACTTGGCATTGTGTGATTTCTGGTTCTTCCCCAAAATCAAAATAATCATGTAAAATAAATGTTTTGAATTGATTCAACACCTGAGGCAGCCACATCAATGCAACTAAATACAGCCACAAAAGATCACTTTCAGAACTGCTTCAGTATGTGGCAAGAATGATGGCTTGAATGAGTTTGAATCAAGGGGAAGCATTCTGATCAAGATTAATGACAATGTGTCATTTACTGTACTAAATATTTTAATGTAAACATTCACTGTATGTTTTGATCATACCTAGATATATGTGTAAGAATTTCCTTAGAATAGAAATTGCTAAGATGTAAATGTATATACATTTAGCTTTTCCAGATAATAAATTGTTTTCTAAAGTAATTATACCAATGTGCTTTCCCCAGATGCATAAATTATTTTGTTCACAGTGTAGAAGGTTTATCTACTGACTATGGTAACTACTTATGATTTCAATGTACATTTAACTCACTACTAATACATTTGTGTACTTTTTTTCATTTTTTTTCCATTTTTTTTCATTTGTATACTTTTTACATATATATTGGACATTGTGATCTCCAGTTTTATTCAGTATCATTGTAAGTCTTGACACATTTTTCTTTTTGGTTGTTGTTTTTCCTAATGATTTTGATAGTTTTATATGTTCTGGGTAATAGTCCTTTGTTAGTTACTTATGTGTTGCAAATATCCTGTAATATTGTTGGGCTTGAATTTTTTCCTTAGTATAGTATATTTCATATGAAGAGGTGTTCTTAATTTTTAAGGGATTGCATGCGTCAAACTTTTCCTTTGGTGCTTGTTGTGTCTTCTGTAAGAAATCCAGCCTAACATGAGATCAGGAAGAGGTTCTTTTTTAAATCTTCTAAAATACTGTGCCACACTATCTTATGTTCTGTAGTTTTATCAACCTAGTGAATAAGACTTGTTATGATAGAAGATACATTAGCAAGGACAATAGGATAAGTGTGTTCAAAGGAAGGGAAATATTGTGAGGGAGATTAATGGAATGGCTCCTAAGTTTTAAAATCCGTGTTTGTTGTACTGCCAAGAATTTTGGTCATCCTAGGTCTTCTCTGTAAATATTAGAATCGGTTTGTCAATTTCTACCCACACAAACCAGTGATAACAAGCATGATAAGATTGTGATGAGTAACCTATCCATCAATTTGGAGAAAATTAACATCTAAATAATATTGAGTCTTCCTATGCAATAACACAGAATGAATGCTCCACTTACTTGGAACTTCTTTAAATTCACCCAGCAAAGTTTCATGTGGGACACTTGGGGCGGAGTTTTGAAATCTTTACCCAGACTCTCAGCACCACCCCCACAATTCACGAATTCTACTAGACTGTGCCTCAGACTCCCCTTCCCAGGCTGTAGCTTGGAATTTTCCTTTGAACCTGGTGCTGGGGCAATAGTATCTCTTCATTTCCCCAGTCTCTCAGTTACCCCGTCCTCATTTTCTGATATTCAGTGCCATAAAAACTGCTTTCTAACATAGTTCATCAGCATTTTGTTCATTTCCAGCTGACCAGTACTACTTTATATTGACAACAAGCAAATATTCTTGCCTTGGTGTTTGTGTTTTTGCTTTTGTGTTGTAAACTAAGTATCTTAGTTATGTCTCTCATGGCTGAGACAAAATACAAAACACCCAAAGTTAAAGGAGAAAAAAGTTTATTTCAGCTCAATTTGTGGAGGTTTCAGTCCATAGTTGGCTAGTTCCAAGTCAGGGTGGCATGGTAGAAGGACATAAAAAGGAGAAACAGTCCATAGCAGGGTACCTAAGAGGAAGCAAGCACCAAGTCTCTCACTTTCCTTTTATCTCATCCAAGTTACAAACCTTTTGAGTGGTGTTCCCATACTGAGGATGGGCCTTCCCTTTATCCACACCCAGCATTATGCTGAACCCATTGGTGGACTAATTTAGTTATGACACCCTGAATCTGTATTCACATATCCTTAATCCATGAATATGTACCCTAGATTCTCTGAAAAGCTCCAGCTATGAGCACGTGAGGCCATAGCATCCATTATGAAAAATAGTATAAGCAAAGCCTAGAGTGGATCCAGGGAAGAATAAATCAAATGTCAGAAGTCCCAGATTTTGTGTTGAAACTATAGCTATACCCATTACCTGGCAAAGGTGTGATTGTAGACAAATATGTGAACACTGGGAAATTTATCACTGTATTCTTTCACAAAGAAGTAAAAAGTGGATAAAGAAAATACATCATTTAAGTAGTCAAGATAGTTAATGTTTGACTGTCACAAAGTCTGTGTGATTATGATGAAAGATCAAGCTTTATAGGGCTGACACCAGGAGAGGGGCTGGAGTTTTTTAAAGAAAAAGATAGACTAAAGATAAAGAGCAAAATGGTAATTAATAGGAGCGGGATAATAAGTGGGATTATCTAGCTCTTCACCAGACATTTTAACAAAGGTACAGAAAAAAAGCAGGGCACAAAACACCCACAATTGCAAATAAGGTTTCTGTTTTACTGTGTCTTCTACTTAACTCTGTTAATCTTTCCAACCATAGAAAAAATAAAAGGAAAAAATTTACATTGATGAAGCTTAACAGGTCCTTCAGATCATTTTAGATCCTCTGACCACTATAACTTCCTGCTGCAAAAATCAAAGTCATGAATGAAGGGAAATGACCCAGTTTCAGGGCAGTGACACAGAAAGTGTCTGTTAGATGAGAAACCTAAATCTCAGCACTGGGGATGATCCTTTTGGCTCCACACAGTGCTCCTGTGTCCTCAGTGCCAAGAAGCACATGAAAAAATTTCACTCCTTTATTAAATGTTATCAATGGTATTTTTATCAGCATACAGGATATCACGGTTAATAAAATGAACATTTTCCTGAATAAATAAATTTAAATTTCAAACTTTGGCATATATAATGTGATATGTAGTGCATTTCAGTGATTGTATTTTGAAACTAGTCCCTATTCCTGTACACTTCAGGAAAAAAAAAAGAAAGTAAACCAATGCAAAGGCTTGTCTAAATAGAAAGTTCTGAAGTAAATGAGATACAATGTTAAGATGAGATAATGTCAGGATTTATATGTAGTTTTCTAGTCTCTGGTTGAAATTGTACATAATTATGAAACTCAAAATATAAGCAAAATAAAGATTTTGGGTTAATTCGGTGAAGAGTGATAAGAACCAGTTTTCAAGACGAAAGATAGCACTGCAAAGGCATAAAGAAAGACCACTGGGAAGAGCGGTGAGAGGCTCCCTGCAGCTATTTGGCAGGGTGAGGAAGAAGAGAAATGAGAGAATAACCAGAGGAGCAGCACAGTCAAGTTCCAGGGAAAGGAAGTCAGAGAAAACTACTGTGGCTCCCACCCTATGTACTGACATAGCAAACTGAGGGAAATAGCTTGAAATGAAACAAAACAAAACAAAAAATACTCTCTTACTATCTTCTATGTCCAAAGAAATGTTGCCTAACTTGCTTTCTCAATAGCTCTACACCTGTCTAATTTTCAGCAGAGTCTACACAGTATAAATGGCTAACTTGTCCCTCATATGAATGCCTCTCACAAAACATTGCTAAATTACAACTTGCATCTCATTGCCTTTGTTATAGGGGCAAGAAAAAGTTATTTGGAACACTCATCCACCAAAGGTCAGCTACTCAGAGTGTTGAACAAGCTGAGAGGAGACATAGCTGTGTCTGTGCAAGCTTAATGACTAATTTTATGAAAAACAAAAACACACAGTATTATTCACACACCGTGTCAAACCCTCCCAAGCAAACCATACTTATAACTGTGCTGTAATCACCAAGCCGTACAACTGCCTGAGCTTGAGTCACTGTTCTTTTCTCCACTGTTCTTAGACTTTTCCTTGTACTCCTCGATGCAGTTATTTCTCTCTCCCAGCTTCTCTGTTCTCCCCACTGCCTCCTTTTGCATCTTCCTCACCAGCAATTATTGCAGAATTAACAGTTTCTGTCACCTGGGTCTTTTTACCGATTTTTTTCATCATCCTGTTCTTGAAACTTTTTTTTTAAATTATAGACAACAATGATGCTACTGGTCTTCCTTCCCCCCTCCTTCTAATTCTTTTTTCACTTCCAGTTGGAAGCTGAATGGCAATCTTTATTCTCCACTGGTGTGTATTCATCAGGGTCTATCTCAGGAGTCTCTGAGGAGAGGTCTTGTATTTTGGGAATTCCCTTGCTCTGGTCTTTTCTCCATTCCAACCTCACTTCTTTCCCGTAAGGCAAAGCCGCAACTTGGCCCCATTCTAGGTGCTGGATTAGCCACATGGTAAGTAAAGGAAAAGGCAGAAGAGAAACCTCAGAACTCAGATGACCACCTGTGCTTTAGGAGGCGGTTATTTTCTCTGCAAAATACATTTGAAAATATAGACGGGTGGAAACGGAAAGTAGCCAACTGTGTTAACACAAAAACAAGACCTAGCTGGAAAATAATCAGTCTTGAGAACTAGAGCTAAGGATTGCCAGCCCCACCAGCCTATCCTTGCCTCACCTGCCATCACCATTTTCTTGGTCAGGGGCTGCTCTGTAAGGCAGGTGAGGCAGAGATAGGGTGACAGGGGCTGCCATTTTTCAGCTCTAGTTTTCAAGACTGATTATTTTTCAGCTAGGTCTTGTTTTCAGGGAAAGAGGGAATTTACCAACATTGAGTCAAGATGATATAAAGACACAAATAGTTCTAAAATCAATAAAAGTTTGGATGCTTAGTATAAGATTTCCCCTTTAAAAACTGAAAAAAGAAACACAAAATGACTGGCCTGCGTGTCTCCATAGGTAAGCACTATGGGGAACACTGATTCCTAATGTTTGATGTTTCCTTCTTCGTGAAAGCTTTTAGTGTGACACGATAGATTCTTTCTGCCCTTCACTTACTTGAATCTAAGGGAGTAAAGCAAAATATCCAATAGAGAGCTTTGTGAGAAAGTCTTGGATGTGTCTGGCCTAGCCCCTCCTTTGGAATTTGCCTGCTTCAGAGAGAAGTTGATTATAGTGACCTTAGTGGTAAAGCCCTGCCCTGGCAGGGTGCTGTGCTGAGTGAAGGGACTCGCCAGGTCTGGGGAGGTATTAAGAACCTCATAGCCACCCCTTTGTGAGGCACATTCTCCCACAGCTTACCAGGAATGAAGCTGCTGTGCAATCTCTATCATTTTAAATAACTTTAAACCAATTTTAAAAAACAAACTTTTTAAAAAACTCATCTTGAACTAAATTTAGACTAATATGAAAGTTGATATAACAGCATAAAGAATTCCCACACATCCTTCATCTTGATTCTCCTACTGTAACATATTCTATAACTGCACCAGTACTCACAGCCAGGAAATTAACAGTGCTACAGCACTACCAATGACCCTGAAGACCTTATTTAAGTTTCTCTACTCGTTTTCCACTGGTTTCCTTTCTCTGTCTTGTGATCTGAGCCAGTATCTCATGTAGCATTTATTTGTCGGCTGTCTTTGGTCTGCTGCAGTCTGCAATAGTCCCTCTGTCTCTTTTTGTCTATTACAACCTTGACATGTTTGAAGCATATACTTTATTTTGGTGAACTCTGGTGATCTGGATGGAGTTCATGATTTCACTGAAGTTGTGCATGTTAGGCGAGGATGCTGGGAGATGATTTTCGTCCTTCTGCCTGCATCATCTCACAGGGCTCGTGGTGCTGATGTGTCTCAGTACTAGTGGTGCAGACTTTGATCCCTCGGTGAAAGTGATTTTTATCAAGTTTCTTCCCTATAAAATCTTTATCTTTCTGCTTGTAAATTATAAATATCTAGGGTCAGTTATTTTAAAATGATGTGAACTTTATTTCTCTTCAAACTTTTACTAACATATTTACTAACATAAAACAATAACATATTTTAACAACTACTGATAGAGCTTGTCTGCAACAGTTATTGCTGTATATTTAGTGATAATTTTCATCATTTAACAATTAGTAATCCAAGCTCTACTAGAAGGAAGAACTTTCCTATGTAGCCTATCAATATTCAGATATATATATATCTAGGTTGTACTCATGGATACTTATCGTATTTTATGGATTATAACTCAATACTACATTTCCTTGCTCTGATTTCTCCAGCTTTGACAACTAGAAGATTCTCTACATTGGCTCTTGTATTTTCCTGAAACATTTTCTTGCTTTCCAACACCACAAAACCTTCAGGATATTTTGCGTTTTCCTTATGCTGCCCTTGTAACCCACTATTTCTTTAAGAAAGCATCATTCTTTCTATTGCAGAATTATGTTTGCAAACCAAGTTTTCAGCACTAAGAATAAAACTAAATGAAACTTCTATAAATTTCAAGTCATTGCAAATGCAGAGTAATGAGTTCACAGGAGTTGATACAACCAATTTGGAAAATGATTTGGCATTATCAAAGGTGTTATTGTAGGTGGTATAGGCACTCTGATGAAATAATTTCACTCCCAGTTGAATGTCTTGGAGAGAATTTTGCTTATATACCACAGGAATCATATATAGCTCAGATGCCCATTATTAAGAGAACAGATGAATAAAGTGAGTGTAGTCATAAAATGGGACATTTTAAGGCAATGGAAATGAAAGAACTATATCTATATACATCAAATTAAATGACTGCTAGATATATTATTCTGAGCAAAGAGATACAAACAGTGATGCCACTTATATAACATCTAACGACATGCAGTACTAAATATAATGGTTCACATGCATGAATGATAAGATGATGAACTAGAAAGATAGGGAAAATAACTACAAAATTCATGACAGTGGTTACATGTTAGGAATGAAACAAAGCTGAACTGCAGCAGTGTTAGTACTACTATATTTTTTCAACCATAGGTTGAATTAATGGTGATTCACCATATTTTTATCATATGATAAGAAAAATTTATATAATTACCAAGGGAGGGAAGACTAAGCAGGAGAAGATGGGAAGGCAAGGAAAACCAAATGAAAGAAAGGGTCACAGACAGAGTGACATCTTGAAATGGAGGTAGTAGTTAATGTTCTGACACCAGTGTCTGTGTGGCATTGGATGAGCACTGAGCTTCCTACACCTTTATTTTCACACCGGTTATATGGGAACAATGTAGTCTGCATTGTCTATCTCATAGTGTTATTGTGAGAATAAAATGTAATGTGTTATATAATACAAAGAAAAAAACTAATCATGTTTGGAAATGTAAAGCCAAAAGAAAGTTAATGCACCAATTTACTACCTTCCTTCCTAAAGTCAGACCTAGAGCATTTCAATATTGATGTGTGATCTCACATTCAGTGGTTAGGTAGCTTACACCTTGCTCTCTCTTTTGTTAATGAAAGTACAAAGCAAATATTCTGTTGGGCCTTTAAAGAAGATTACTTTGCAGTTTTAACAACATTTGTAAGAGTGTGGCTTCACCAGACTATTCTGAAGTCCCGGGGCTTCAGAACCTGAAGGCTTTCCACTTCTTGGAAGGATGATGGTGATCTGTCATCATGTGGTTAGAGATCAAAGCACACATGAAGGTGTTTTCCATATGGTGCTATGTCTTACTATGTGCCAGGGTCTGTGGAAAAGTTATCTGTGATATGTCCACTTGATTTTGGTAAGAATTATACAGCATATTAGTAAAGAACATATGTCTGTGGATAACTGGCGTGTAGTCTAGCAAACTGAGGGAAGTAGACCAACCACAGTTTGGGTGGCAACAACCAACACGTTGAATAGAGTAAATAAAGAAAGAAGAAAGAAATGTCTCTGTTTTTGGAAGAGCTGTAGTGTTGGCCATTGCTTTTGGACAGTGCTCTCCAGTTGGTTTAGTCTTCTAATGCAGACTCTATAGAGAGCTCCCAGGCCTTTGACCTTTGAATAGTGCTGCATCCAGGATCCTCTTGTTCTGTGGCCTGATGTTCTGGCTGTAGCATGGGTGTGGATGGCTGATTTTAGCCAAATCTACAGTGAGAATCAGGAGCAAAGAGCAGTTGTGAAAAGTTTGCAGTTTCATTTGAAAGGAAGAACCTGAATAATTGGGGCAAAGGACAGGATTGTCCGTAGAAAGATTACCATTCAAAAGCCAAGTACTTTACATCAGGATGACAGGAAAATTGACTTAAAAACGTTTCAGAAATTAATAAGAACCCACTCTTCTCAGGTTCAAGGTTGCAAAATTTTAAAACTTTCATTTGAGAAGTGGTTCCCTGAAGTGCCTAGTCAAGATGGGCCACATAAGCCATTGGTTTCCTGGGATTCACTTCTCTATGCTTAGTCATGTAGGCTTTGCAGCCACATCCAAGGGATCTGGCTATTGCTCAAGCTGGTGGCAGACATTGGCATCATCCATATGTGTTGTTTTTACAGGTGTGCAGAATGTCAGAGTTCTGGATATGTTGGGGCTTCCACTCAGATTTTAGGAAAATCCCACGGAGGCCCGGCTGTGTGCCCCTGAGAGCAGACTGTGTGAAGTTGCGACAGCAAATATGAAAATGCAGTGGAGTTCCCAGAAAATTGGAGCTGCCAGAAACACGGATTGTCTGTTTTGGAAAACAGTAGGCAGTGAGTAGAAATGACCTAATGAGAAGTTATGTGGGCTGCAACTGGCAAGTTTGTATGGGCAAGGCCACCCAAGCCCTTTGGAATACATTGCATCAACACAAATTCCATGTCCAAGCACGGAGAGAACAAATGCAAAGTCATAGTGTTTGGGAAGCTGCCAACAGCTGTAGATACAACGAAACATATTTTGCTTTAGATTAAACAGTACAGAGTTCAGAGAGCCAAGTGAATGAATAAGTGCAGAAACAAACGGCCTACTCAGAAAAGCAGGGCCTAAATACATTTCAGATTATGTCAAGAGATACCAACTTAGCTTCCTGGATAACAACTGAATACAAGTAAATTCTGATAAAAACTTCCATCAATATATTCTTTCAAATAATGGTATTCAACTCCCGACATACATTACCTATATGATATCCCTCAGCAGTCTCTGTATCCCCACAATGTGACTATTTGACAAAACAATTTTTGCAGGTGTAGTTAGTTACGATAAAGGCACCCCGGGGTGGGGTGGCTCATAAACCCAAGGACTGGTGTCCTTCTAATGACGTCACACAGGACAGTGGTCAGAGATACAGGAGACATGGAGGTATGAGGAAAAGAATCTCAGGGTTGCAGAAACTAGCAGAATTTAGGAATGTCAAAGAAGAATTCTTTCCTAGATCCTATGACCCTCATAACAGCTTGGCTTTAGATTTTCATCCTTCAAAACACTATGGAAGAAATTTCAGATATTTTTAGTCACCTAGCTTGTGAAAATTTGCTATAGATTCCCTAGGAAAATAACACAGATACAAAGGAACAAAGCAAAATTAGACTAGTCAGAATATTGATATTCACAGGAAGTCAGAAAATTATGAATTCTCTTTATCCATTAATATAGAAGAAACATTATATTTTTAAAATGTTATCTCAAGAATGAAGCACTGGAGTATAGTTTTCATCCATTCAAGGTAGTGAAATGCCCCCAGTGGTGTGACATACAGGTCATCTTTGCCACTGCTTGTCATTTCAGCTGGTGGCATTTGTGACTCACAGACGATAGCGCTATGATCATTCACCTCTGTTCACAGCTTCTTTAGCTTTCTGTGAACTGTGCTTGGGTAGAAAGGATATTCTGGGACTATGACCTAAAATTATTCTTCAGAAGAAATTGATACTAAAAGGACTGTACCTCTTCCTAGCATGGAATAGAAAAAAACACAATTGAAGAAGGAGAATATTAATGGTCCCTCCATTCCTCTTTTATCACTCACTGTTAGAGTCAGTGAGGGTAGAAGTAAACGTTGCATCATAAATTAAAGACTGTCATTTTCCACATTTCATCCCCGACTCAAAAATGGTCATCTCAGCTCTAGTTTAAGCATGTTGCATAGTCTCTGAAATATGTAATTAGCTGTAAAGTTTTTCATGGAATGACTCCAGATTTATAATGAAGGGGCTAGCGTCCGTAGAAGAAGAAAACAGAATAGGGACCACATTAGGATTTCCAGCTAATCCTAACTAGAAGGAATTAAAAACAAACTTTGCTAGAGAGATTCCTCTGGGAAATAGGTCAAGGATGGAGGCAGAGAAAGAGGAAAAAACCAGATAAAGAAAGGCATGAAATGCTTTTCAGACTTGCACCAAGAGACCAGAAAAAGAGCTTCCAGGTGGGACATAGAGAGAAAGCCAAGCATACTAATGATGAGCTGCCTCTACCTCCAATAGGAGAAGCAAGGAGGCGGGGGGTACTGACTTTAAAGCAGTGTGTACTCACACTTGTACACTAACATATACACCTACATACATGTGTATTCACTCTTGAGTCACTCTATTATTAAAGCAATTCCACCTTGGTTGAGCATGAGTTCTATAGGCAGTTTTCTAC
>RJWM01044051.1:0-13480 GCA_004363535.1 Dasyprocta punctata | reverse complement strand
CCCAGCACTCGGGAGGCTGAGGTAGGAGGAGCGTTGTGAGTTCGAGGCTGGCTTGGGCTACAACGCTAGCGCAAGGCCGGCCTGAGCTACACAGTGCGACCCTGCCTCAAAAAACCAGGGCCGGGGGTTTGGCTCAGCGGCTTACGCGTCTGTCAGGCAGGCGCGAGGTTGTGAGCTCGATCCCCGGTGCCACAAAAAAAAAAAAAAAAAGAAAAGAAATGAAGGGGATCCCCAGGGCAGGGCCATTGATGCTGGGCAGCAGAGGACCGGACTAAGTAGCAAGGACCTATGGGCGGGCACTGGGACTATGGGCAGGCTGAGGCGAGGTCACGAAGAGGGATGTAAATGGAAACCAGTGTGTTACCTGGAAGAGAGTAGGACAAAGAATCAAAGCAGTTCACTCATTCCATCCCTGGGAAGCAGACTCTGTGCCCGTCCATCCTCAGTAGCCTGAGCCCTGGGGCGGGTGCAGGCCACCTCAGGGACAATAGTGCTAGGCAGTGCCGGGGCCGCTAGCTGCTGGGCAGTGCCCGTGCTGGGATGTGCTGCTGCTGTAGCTGCTGCCCGCTGCTGGCCCACCTAGAGAGGGGGTCACTTCAAGAGAGGGTGAGTGTTGGGAGGTAGAGGAGGCAAGGCCTAGAGTCCCTGAGCTATCTATGGGACATCCATGGCGGGGAGGAGAAGGGCCACTCAACCCCCACTGTCTGGCTGCCTCAGCCCTGGGTCCCTCTGGCGCTGCCATCAGGACTGGCTGGGCAGGTGAGTATGAAGGCGGGAGGTGGGAGGGCACAGGGCAGAGGTCCATGTGGAGAGGGAAGCCTGTGGACTTGTAGCACTGATGCAGTAGCAGCAGTAGGGTAGAGCTGCAGCACTGCAGTGACCTGGCCAGCATGTTTTTTTTTAGTGCTGTGTTCATGTTTGTTTACCTTTAATTCAAATGTTATAAGTGTTCAGACTTTCAGTTTGTGTCACAGATAAGGCTGGGAGCGCAGGAAGGGAAAGGAGAAGTCAGTGGGAAGAAGTTGGCTTGGTCTTTGAAGTCCTACAAGGCGATAATTTAGAGGTGACTTTCATATTCTAAATATAATAAATTAGTTAACGAGCTATACTTTTGGAGCAAGGTAGATGGAGAGTAGACCCCCTGGGAGGTTTTGCTAGTGATTCAAGCGGGTGGGTTCCAGCACAGAAAAAAGGAGGCTGCAGTTCAGGCTCTGAGCAGGGCCCAGGGGAGGAGGAGAGGGAGGTGATGCAGAGGGAGAAGCAGAAGCAGAAGGGAGGCCAGCGGAGAAAAGAAGACGGGTGGAGGGGCAGCAGAGGGAGAGCCTGAGCTGAGAGGGGGGCGAGGAGAGAAGACCTGGAGACTGGGAGAGGAGGAAGGAGGGAGGGGAAGAGAAGAGAAAGTAAGTGTTTTGCTGCTGCCCACTGCGTGTGGGGTTGGGAGGGCGCTCCAGGACAGGTACAGTACAGGAATCAGCTCCAGACCTGGACATTGCTTGCCGTCAGGCAGCTCCAAGCTGAGGCAGAAGAGGATCTTGGCCACCAGGGTGGCCAGTGCCCTCTGCCCCTGTTGACTCGGCCTCCACACTTCCCTTTTCTGCAGGCCAGTGTCTCCCCTCCCCCACCTCCTGCCTGCCCCTGTACCCAGCTGCCATCAGGGCTGGTCTCATTAGACCGAGGCTAAGGGGTCTCACTGAGTTGGAATTCTGTGTCCAAGGGTTCTTCCAGTGTCAGCTTGGGGTTCATACACTTGGCCTCAGCACTTTGGATCCCATTATTTAACACTTCTTTTTTTTTCTTCTTGTTCTTTTCTTTGCCTGTCCTATCCTGTCCTGCCCTGCCCTGCCTTCCCCTTCTCCTTCCTTTCCCTCCCTTTCACAGTGCTGGGGATGGAACCCAGGTCCTCACACAGGCTAGGCAAGCACTCTGAGCTACATCCCCAGGCTTTTTCTTTTTCTTTTGAGAAGGGTTGCCTCACCTGGCCTCACCCTTGCAGCCCTCCTGCCTTAGCTTCCTGATCGCTGGGATTGCTGGCCTGTACCACCGCTCCTGACTGCTCTTTGATTTCTGAGAGGCTGAGAGCCCTTGAAGGGAGTGGTGAACTGGTAGTACTGCTTTGTCCTCCAAGAATGGTGGGAAAAGCTGGGCGTGGTGGCGCATTCCTTTAATCCCAGTGCTTAAGAGGCTGAGGCAGGAGGATCCTTATGAGTTCAAGACTGGCCTGGACTACAAAGTGAGTTCAAGGCCAGCCTGAACTGCATAGTGAGACCCTGTCTCAGAAAATAGGGCCGGGGATTTAGCTCAGTGGCTTAAGTACCTGCCTGGCAGGCACAAGGTTGTGAGTTTGATTCCCAGTATGGGAAAAAAAAAAAAAAGAATGGTGGGACAAAGCAGAGACGAGACCAGAGGTGAACACTGAGGAAGGTTTTGGGATAGGTGGTTCCATCTTCTCATCCGTTCAGGCTTTTTGGGAAGCTCAGGGGCTTGAGGGACAGAAAGGAGCTCAAGGAGAATGACTTGACTTGCTGTAGCCAGGAGGAGGTTGAAGAGAAAGCCAAGAGGGGAAAGCCTGCCTTAGACGTTGAAGGAGGGACACAGTATGCCCTATCTCTGGAAACCAGACCTGGAGGGTGGAGGGGCTGGGTGTCAGAAAGGACTTCCTGGGATGGGGTAACACATTGAGCTAGAAGGGAGCTCCCCTAGGTTTTGTCTTTGAACAAGTAGTTTGAGAGGGATAAAAATTAGACTACAGGGGAAGTTTCCTGCCTAGATGGCCTAGCTGACTGGCTGAGTTTCCTTCCTTAAAGGTCCCAGAGTGGAAGAGTGACCTGCCTGGAGCTGGTGGGGAACAAACGACCTCCCCAAGAAGGGGCCAGTGGGCTTTTGCTGAGTAGGAGTAGAAGAGGTGGATGTTTGGGATCCTGACCTCCAGGTTGGGGGTAACCAGGGAAGCATTCTGCCCCTCCAGTCAATCTAACAAGGGGATCTCCTACCCCCTCTCATCCCCCCCTCCATGACTGCTGGGAGACAGCGGCTCCAACGCCGGTTGTCATGGTTATGAGAAGAGCTAACTCCCATAGATTGGAAAGCGCTGGTGAGCTGGCACCCTCTGCTGTGCCTGCTCTCCCCTCCTCTCTGCGCATCTTCCCCCGGCACAGAGAAGAGCATACAGCAGCTCGGGGGCGACAGAGCTAGGGCTGGGAGGTGGAGTGAGGACGCAGAGATCTAGAGCCGGGGAGAT
Organism: Dasyprocta punctata; assembly: GCA_004363535.1. Taxonomy (NCBI): domain Eukaryota; kingdom Metazoa; phylum Chordata; class Mammalia; order Rodentia; family Dasyproctidae; genus Dasyprocta; species Dasyprocta punctata. Next base: position 10,242 of record RJWM01044051.1, on the reverse strand, counting down.
GAGTGGCAACAGGAGGCAGCCTAGCCGCAGGGGCCAGGTAGGTCAGGGACTCAGAAGCCCTTGGCAGCTGGGTGCCCTGGGGCCTGGCTACTCCTGGACAGCTGCCTCTGGCACCTGCAGCAGGCCATGCTTTAGGGATGAGTGTCTTTCCGGCCTCCCAGGCAGGCACTTCTCTCTTGCCTCTGTCCTCAGCCTGTCTGTCCAGATGCCAGGCACCTTGGTATTGTCCACCCTCACTTTCTGTCTCTCTTATCCCTTCCACAGACCCGGGAAAAGGAGAGGATGAAGGAAGCCAAGGATGCCCGCTATACCAACGGGCACCTCTTCACCACCATCTCAGTGTCGGGCATGACCATGTGCTATGCCTGTAACAAGAGCATCACAGCCAAGGAAGCCCTCATCTGCCCAAGTAAGTTGTTGGCCCCTTTCACGCAGACTTGGTGTCTGCCCATCGTAATTTGCCATTTGACCTTGCTGCCTGGGATCTATAAGAGGAACTTTCCTCTGACTCCCAGCTGGGCCTGAGTGCCAGGGCCAGATGCTTGTGCCCTTGCTCCCCTTCCTTGCACAGAGGGTGGTGGCTGCTGGAATGTGGCATAGGCAGGTCTGTCTGGGGATGTGGCGAAGGGATGCCTGGATGGCATCCTATGCAGCTGTCACCCTGTGGGTATCTCCCTTGCTCCCTGAACAGCTGCTGAGGGTTAGGAGAACTGATTGGAGAAGGAGCAGGAATGTGCGTGGAGGGGGGGTGTTGCGGGACTGTGGGGTGCTGCCAGCTTTGCAGCTGGCCCTGCCCATCTTCCTGGGCAGAACTGGACATTCAGGAGTTTAGGGTCCCTTGCCCCTTTCTGTTGCTTGGGTGGAGTCTGGAAGCTGTACTGTTCCAAGGAGAAAATGGGATTAGGAGTCTCCTTCCAAATTCCCAAGCTGACAAAACAGTGAGAAGGGAATACAGTAGGGGATGCGTGTGAGGAAGGGCTTAGAACCCCAGGCCTGAATAAAGGGAGCATAAGCAGGGGATTCCATCCTTCCCCAGGATAGCTATGCTGGGGGGCTTCACCTCTGCCCTTCCCTCAGTTCCTCCTGAATGAAGAGCAAAGGGATGCCTCTGATTAGAGCAGGATGGAAGATACTGTGACTTGCCACTAGTCAGCAGTATGAAAGCTCCAATCTTAAATCCTTGTGGCACTGGAGGAAGAAACCCCCAGAAAGAACCAGGGAGGCTGCCTCCTGCCTCCGACCTTTTTGCTCTATTTAGAGTTAGGAGGACGAGGAGGGAACCCCAATCTAGATGCCTCTAAAGACCTGACAACATACCCAATCCGGAAGCTTGTTGCCAGGGAAACTGGGGAGGCAGGCAGGGCTATTTTGAGAGCAGGTGGAGAGCGGAGGTTCGATCCAGAAACACTAGGTGTTGGGGGTAGGAGAAAGGAGCTTCAGGGAGGTGGGGGCTGCTGCCGCCTGCACTCTGTCTGCCCCGCTGCCCCACCCTGTTGGCCTTGTATTTGTGGAAGTGAGCGTGGTGCTGGGCATTGTGTGGAGTTAGCAGTTTCCGTTGTGGGACGGGGGAGGGGAAGCTGGAGCAGGCCAAGGGCTGAGGGCATGTTGGGGAAAGAACAGCAGTGGTCTGGGCCTGGACTTGGCAACAGCTCCTTTCTCCTCCTCTTCTCTTTTTCCTGTGGCAAGGTGGGGCAAAGGATGGGGGAGAAGCAGATGGAGTGTGGGAGCTGTGGGTTTACCCTACACGGGGAACAGGGCTCCTCCAGCCTGGCAGGGGGAAGGCAGCCTGCCTGGAGTTGGTGCAGAGGGCTGGGGGGCTTGGCAGGGAAGAGCAGGGCAGGGCAGGGCCTGTCTGAGTCCCCCACTGGATCTGTCAGCCTTAAAACTTAGGCCCAGACAGAGGTTGTGGGCAGACATGCGCGGGGGTCAACAGAAGGAGCATGGCCTCTGGATTCAGGCAGCTAGAGTTTAAACACCAGCTGTGTGACCGGAGGCAGGCGATTTTCACTCTCTGTATAACGAAGAAAGTTGAGTCTACCTGCAGGGTTGTTGGGTTGGAGCAAACCAGGGCCCAGAGATTGTTAACTGCCTTGCCCTAGCCCCACCCCAGCTGCCGCCTGCCAGCTTCTCTTCTGTGGGAGTCCTCTCTCCCATCTGCCATCTCAGCCTCCTTCCTGCTTCTTGAGCTCATCCCTGGCAGCAGTCACCCTTCTTCCCTCAGTCCACTCCTCAGGCCCTCTGGTTCACGGCTGTCCACCCCTCCTGATTGCTTAATTTCCTTCCATACCCAGACCCCCCTCACTTCATCTCCTGCCCCAAGGAAGAGGGAGGTGAAGGAGAGGGGATGAAGCCTGGGAAGGGGGCAAGTGTCCGAGGACTGTGTGGCCAGGGGGCGTTGGGGGCCTGCATGGGGTGTGTCCCCTCCTGTACCACCTGCCCTCCCTTCATCCTCTCTACCCCACCTCCCAGCCTGCAATGTGACTATCCACAACCGCTGTAAAGACACCCTGGCCAACTGTACCAAGGTCAAGCAGAAGGTGAGATGGCAGGGAGGGCAGAGGGCTGGGGGAGAGGGTAGTGAGTGTACGGTCCCTGTGGCTTCCATTCATTCCCCATCCTGTGTGCCTCACCCCTCTCCTCACGGGGGGCTTCCCAGATCCTCAACCCCAGGTCCCAAGCCCTGGGCATAGCCACCTGATGCCCCTAACCACAGTGCTAGCTTTCTTCTGAGGTGCCAGCTGCCCAGCTCCTGCCCCAGGCCCCAGAGAGCAATCCTTGGGTGACAGATCCTTGGGTGACAGCCATCCTTGTGTCTCTTTTGTTCTGTCTCACAGCAACAGAAAGCCGCTCTGCTGAAGAACAACTCTGCTCTGCAGTCTGTTTCTCTCCGCAGTAAGAGTGAGTAGTGAGACTTGGGCAGCCCCCTAAAACCTGCAACCCCCAGGCTGTTCGGCCCATGCACTCTGCTGCCCCCCTGAGGTCATTCCCAGGGACAGCATCTTCCCCTCAAGTGGAAAGGGTAGGTTTAGAGGCAGGACCGGAGAGTCCTCACTGGTGATGAACTAGGACATCTGGGCATCTGAGTGCAACCACATCTATATTAGTATTATAATCAGTTATTTACAATGCATTCTGGGGCATATTGGTAACAGCCATCTAGTGTCAGTGGAGTTTTGGTAGAGTGGAAAAAGCATTGTGCCCAGGCACAAAGAACAGAGGCCTTATCTCTGCTCACCATTGCTAGGTTACCCTGGATGGGCCTTTGCAACCTTCAGAGTTTATGCTTACTTATAATTGTTTCAGGAGGGAGATAAAACAAGAAAAAGCTCTTGATGGGCAATGCAAGGTCGAAGGCATGAGGTGGCATCATCGTCATCCTTACCATCTTCCTTCAACTAGAGAGGAGCTTAGGTGGGCAGGCGGGGATGGCGTGTTTCTAGGCAACGAACCAGGGAGCCGGAGTCCTGGAAAGGCACCACAGTTTGATGTTTGCCTGCTCGGCTTCTTACCCTGACAGCAACTACCCGAGAGCGGCCTAGCTCTGCTATCTACCCCTCCGACAGCTTCCGGCAATCCCTCCTTGGTTCTCGTCGTGGCCGCTCCTCTTTGTCTTTAGCCAAGAGTGTTTCTACCACCAACATTGCTGGGTGAGGCTCTGTCTGGGGAAAGGGGAACCAAGCAGTGGAGAATGTGGAGGTTCTTCTGTGTCCCAGAGCTCAGAACTGTAGATGGGGGCGGAGGGAGAACTCAGAGTGCCTGCTTGTTGGTTCCCTGCCTTGGTCGGGGCACCTGGCCCAATGGTGGTGATGCAGACTGCCTCTGCTTCCTTCAGACATTTCAATGATGAGTCTGCCCTGGGGCTGCGCCGGATCCTCTCACAGTCCACAGACTCCCTCAACATGCGAAACCGAACCCTCTCAGTGGAATCCCTTATTGATGAAGGTGAGTGTGTCCCGACCTAGGAGAAGCCTGGGAAAGAGGGCTGGGCGTGAGTGGTTGGTGAGGACGTCCTGGGAAGGGCCTTAAGAAGAGCTTCAGGCCCCTGCAAAGAGAGTTTGCTTCTGAGTCACTGCCCTATTGATGTCTAGGTGCAGAGGTGATCTACAATGAGCTGATGAGTGACTTTGAGATGGACGAGAAGGACTTCACAGCTGATTCCTGGAGCCTTGCTGTGGATGGCAGCTTTCTACAGCAGCATAAAAAGGAGGTGATGAAGCAGCAGGATGTCATCTATGGTGAGCTGAGTTCACCCAGTCTTCCTGTTTCTTCACCAGGTCCTACTGATCTGTGTCCTTTCTGCTAACCTCTGTGTATTGAGGCCCTTTCCTTCCTAATGCAGTGGTCCCCACACCCCTGCCTGACATCACCTTGTCCCCTGGGCCCCCAGGTCTTGGTGATGTTGATCTCCAGGGCCCCATCTTTATTCCTTTTCCCCTCAGTCCTCTGTTCTTACTTTGCCTCTTTTATGCCCAACTCTGTGCTGGGGACTATGGGAAACATAGACATGTAGAAGACACATGATTCTTACCCTAAAACAGTTTATGGCTTGACATGGCAAAGCATAAAGATTAAAAGCAAAAAACTAGAAAATTATCTAAGATCATAACAATGCAGATTTTAACCTGAAAGGAACCAGTTTAGAACTCCATAAATGGTGACCAAGCCAGAGAAGAAAGCCAGATGTCTCATTGTCCCCACAGAGCTAATCCAGACAGAGTTGCACCACGTGAGGACGCTGAAGATCATGACGCGCCTCTTCCGCACGGGGATGCTAGAGGAGCTGCAGTTGGAGCCAGGAGTGGTCCAGGGCCTGTTCCCCTGCGTGGATGAACTGAGTGACATCCACACACGCTTCCTTAGCCAGCTGTTGGAACGCAGACGCCAGGCCCTGAGCCCTGGCAGCACCCGGAACTTTGTCATCCATCGCTTGGGTGACCTGCTCATCAGCCAGGTGGGAAACACAGGACCCCTCGGTGATGTTCATAGCAGGTGGTATGACTGGAGTGAGCAGTGGTGACTGGAGTGAACTAGTCTTGACTGACCGAACTCTGGGAACTGGAAAAAAGCCAGGGAGAGCTGGAGAGGCAGGAAACCAGCCTGCCTGTAAAAGGCCAGTGTCCAGGGGCTAAGTATAGATTTGGGGGAAATGCTGATCAATGCTCACTCCCTTGACTTCAGTTCTCAGGTCCCAGTGCTGAGCAGATGCGGAAGACCTACTCGGAATTCTGCAGCCGCCATACCAAGGCCTTAAAGCTCTATAAGGAGCTGTATGCCCGGGACAAACGCTTCCAGCAGTTCATCCGGGTGAGCAGACCTCCCTGGGACTTATATTTAGGGCTGCTACTCATGGCCCAAACCCTGTAGCACCCCATTCCTGGTGTGGTAGTGCACACCTGTGATCCCAGAGGCAGGAGGGTTGCAAGTTCAAGTCTAGCGTGGGCAATTTAGCAACTTATCTTGTCTAAAAATAAAAAAAGCAGCCAAGCGTAGTGACCTGTGCCTATAATCTTAGTACTCTGGGAAACCGAGGCAGGAGAACTGAAAGTTTGAGCCCAGCCTGGGCAACTTAGTATCAAAACCTTTTCTCGAAATAGAGAAAGATGTTGGGTGTAGTGACACACCAATAATCCCAGCACTCAGGAGGCTGATGCAGGAGAATTGGTGCAAGATTGTGACCAGCCTGGGCTACATACATAGTAAGCTCAAGGCCAGCTGAACTGCATCACAAGATCCTATCTCAAGAAAAACTGAAGAATAAATAAAAAGGGCCAGGGATATAGCTCAGTGTGAAGGCCCTAGATTAATCTCTAGTACCACACACACACACACACACAGAGACACACAGGGCAGGCACCCTGCCATCTTGTGCACCCATTCACCCATGGATCCCACACCCATCCCTCACAGTGATAGAACACATTGTGAGGGTTTCTCCTCTTTCTCACAATCGTGTTGGCTTAGTCTTTACTGCAACCTGTGGTGGTGATGTCCCCAATTTGTGAATGTGGCTACGCAGGCCAGTAAGAGGTGAACAGCCAAAGCAAGGCCAGTGCCAGGGCTTCAGCTCCAGGCATTCCTGTTGTGCTGAGCTCTGCCTCTTCCCACATAGAAAGTGACCCGCTCGGCTGTGCTGAAACGGCACGGGGTCCAGGAGTGCATCCTGCTGGTGACCCAGCGTATCACCAAGTACCCAGTGCTCATCAGCCGGATCCTGCAGCATTCTCATGGTGAGGGTAGGGGGGAAGGCTACCTGAGTTTAGGGAAGGGAAAGGGTTGGGTGTGGCCCTCTGGCAGCCTCTAAAGTTTGGATCAAGACCCACTGGGAATTGGGGCTGGAAGGAAGCTGACTGAGCTGTCCCCATGACTGACCCTCTGGTGCCAGGGATGGAGGAGGAACGCCAAGACCTGACAGCAGCCTTGGGGCTAGTGAAGGAGCTGCTGTCCAATGTGGACCAGGATGTGCACGAGCTGGAGAAAGGGGCCCGCCTGCAGGAGATCTACAACCGCATGGACCCTCGGGCCCAGGCCCCAGTGCCTGGCAAGGGCCCCTTTGGCCGAGAGGAACTTCTGCGGCGTAAGCTCATCCATGACGGCTGCTTGCTCTGGAAGACAGCAACAGGGCGCTTCAAAGGTCAGTGGCCTGCTTGGCAGACCCAGCAGTGGTCCTGAGTCAGACAGTGGGAGATGTGTCTGCTCTTCAGCATGTCTTCATGCAACCCCCCACCAAAGGGGAGACTCAGAGGGAAAAAGACAGTGTCTGTAGCAGCAATGCTGCTGGATAGCAGCCAACATCTGGGTGCTGTATTTCATGTCCTGGACAGACAGGGACTTCCTTATCAGCCTGCATTCATCTCTGTGGCCCTTGCATGGCAAGAGAGCCAGCAGTTTTAATGAAAATACAGAAACTTTCAGATTAGAGGAAGAGATCAGAGTAGTTGATTTCCCCAGCCGGGATCCCAGCCACCAAGGCAAGGACGGAGGAGCCATGTTGGGAGCCAAGGGTCATTTGCTAGGATTTGTCTGCACTGGCAAAGTCTTTTATATCTAAATCAGGGCAAGAAAATAGTAGGCTTTGCCTTTGAGAGTGAGGCTCAGAGAACAAAAGTAAACTGTGATACCTGTGGCCAGAGCCGGGATATTGTCAGTCTTTTTTTCTTTTTTTTCATATATTGTCAGTCTTCACCAGCCTCTTTCCTCCATTCTTTTCTCTCCTTCCCATCCCTCCCACGCAGCAGCTAAGAATATAAAACATGGGGGGTTAAAAATAGCAGGGCTGGAGAGCTCTATTTCTGCAGCATTTGCAAAAGCCCTCCTCTTCTGTGTGCCCACAGTTCAGTGAGATCCCCAAGGGCAAAGGGTGAGTGTGCATTTTCTTGACTGCAACTGTCAAATTTTATAGAGTTTTATAGAATATAGAACCTTTGCTTCCTCCCTCAGTCTTGGGGTCCAGGAACCTGAGACCTGAGAACCTGAGATCCTGGAGGGTGGGAGGGAGAAAGGAGGTGAAACAGAGCCTGCTGGAGTGTTCTGAGTCTTTTCCAAGCCCAAAGATGGATGGCCGAGGGCTGGCCTGTCCGGCCTTCGTTAGTGAAAGGAAACTATTCTCCATCCCTACCAAGCATGTAGTGAGAGATGGAACTATGGTCAGGTTGGTTACCTAAAAAGATCTTACATTAGTTAGATGTCAGATGTGAAATTTAAAATACTAGTGACTCACAAAAATCACTGGTGGTGCAGGCATGTAGTCTCAGCTGCTGAGGAGGCTGAGGCAGCATTATCACAAGTTATTTATTTTCTTTCTTTCTTTCTTTCTTTCTTTCTTTCTTTCTTTCTTTTTTTCTTTCTTTCTTTCTTTCTTTCTTTCTTTCTTTCTTTCTTTCTTTTTCCCCACAAGTTTAAGGCCTGGGCTACCTTACAAGACCTTGTCTTTAAAAAAAAAAATTCAATTGGGTAAGGGGTTTTTTCCAAAGGCATTGAGGAAACCTGTATGGTCTCGACTAGCCCAAGAAGCTACTTTATCTGATAGCTCATGAATCTTTTGTTTCCCCCTCTCATTTCTGCACTGTAAAGGGGGAGGTGGTTCATATCTGTAATTTCAGCAGTTTAGGAGGCTGTAGCAGGAGGAATGTAAGTTTAAAGCAAGTCTGAGCAATTTAGTGAGATCCTGTCTTAAAATAAAATTGGAAAAGCAGGTTAGGGATGTAGCTCAAGAGTAGAGCACTTGCCTAGCATTGTGTGTGTGTGTGTGTGTGTGTGTGTGTGTGTGTGTGTCTTTTTGAGACAGGGTTTCACTATGTCGGTCAGGCTGGCCTTGTACTCACTATGTAACCCAGGCTGGTGATCCTCCTGTCTCAGCCTCCCTAGTGCTGCGTTTACAGGTCTGCACCACCACACCTGGCTCTAGCTTTTATGAAGTCCCAGGTTGGATTATTTATTCCTTACTACCTCAGTACTTCACACACACACACGAAGAATGAGAAGGAGGGAGGTCTAAAATGCTGGAGGAAGCAACCAAAGGGAAGAGAGGCCAGGATGAGGGGAATCAGAAGCTTTATCTGATGGAGGAGTCCTGGGCCTTGGGAAAGAGGAAAACAGCTGCGCAGACCTCTAGCACTGACCATGCTCTTGCCTTGATGTCCCCGGCAGATGTGCTGATGCTGCTGATGACAGATGTGCTAGTGTTTCTCCAGGAGAAGGACCAGAAGTACATCTTTCCTGCTTTGGTGAGAACTTTATTCTCCTTGCTTAGCACAGGCAAGTGTTCTGGGTCTTTTCCAAGCCAAGAAAACCCAGGGCCCTCTAGACTTAAACAACAACTGTAAATGTGTTATGAAAAAGAATAGTTAACAGATATTGTTACTGTACCTCTAAGGGACGTCTATTATTAGAACCATCATTTTGTAGATATTCAAAGTAAAGCTGGCTGGGTGTGGTGGCACATTGCATGGATCGTTGCAAGTTCAAGACTAGCCTGGGCTGCAAAGTGAGCTCAAGGCCATCCTGAACTGCCTAGTGAGACCCTGTCTCAAAAAGACAAAAAAAAAAAAAAAAAAAGGTAAAGCTTTAAGTTCAATAAGTTATGCAGTGTGACACGTTTCTAGGTCCTTTCTGGCTGGTCTCTTGTGGAATGTCTCGTTCAATCCTTCAGGCCTTCCAGAATTGAGGGCCCCAATCACTAAGGATCAGAATTCCCAGGCTCAATCCTTCTTTTCTCCTGACTGGCAGGACAAGCCATCAGTAGTGTCACTGCAGAATCTGATCGTTCGGGATATTGCCAACCAGGAGAAAGGAATGTTTCTGATCAGCGCGGCCCCACCTGAGATGTACGAGGTGCACACAGCATCACGGGATGACCGGAGCACCTGGATCCGCGTCATTCAGCAGAGTGTGCGCGTGTGAGTTTGTGCCTGCTGCTCTGTGCACGTGGCATCCGAGTACCTGAGGCAGGGAGCCCCAGTCTCAGCATTCCCTGAGGAATGCTGGGACTCACTATTCAGTGGTGGGTGCAGAGACAAGATGCCCAAGATAGCTGGGCGTGGTGGCGCACGCCTTTAATCCCAGCACTCGGGAGGCTGAGGTAGGAGGAGCGTTGTGAGTTCGAGGCCGGCTTGGGCTACAACGCGAGCGCAAGACTGGCCTGAGCTACACAGTGCGACCCTGCCTCAAAAATCTAGGGCTGGGAGTTTGGCTCAGTGGCTCAAGCGCCTGCCCTGGCAGGCGCAAGGTTGTGAGTTCAATCACCGGTGCTGCAAAAAAAAAAAAAAAAAGCCCAAAATAGGAAAGGCCACCTATGTTGTTATGTCTTATAAAGTTGCATTTTTATATGCTGCAACCCCAGCTACCCTTTAAATGCAGCATCAGCAGACCAGCAAAAGAATTCTTAGAAGCTGTCATGTGGCTGCCTGTCTACTGGCCAGCAGGACAGTTTCAGCTGTATTCATATCTTGATCTGTAGGCAAAGGGCCATCATTTGGATTGCGTTGCATTTAATTAACCTTTATTTTCTAAAAATGAACGAAAGAGGATAATGAAAGCATTGGCACTACTGAGATGGTGAACAAATCTCATCTATAACTCAGTGTGATAGAGGCAAAAAGGAAGTTGGTTAGTGTCCTAGCAGAAGCAGTCAGCTGTGTATCTAACTGTAATCCCTAGAAAAGTTGGTAAACCACAGGCAAAATGTTGAAAGTGGTTGGTTTTGCTTTTTTTCTTGTATGGACCCCCTCCACACACACACACACA
>RJWM01044050.1:0-13446 GCA_004363535.1 Dasyprocta punctata | reverse complement strand
GACTTCATCCACATAGGAGGTTGGTTCTGGCAGCTGTCTTGGGCCTTAGTCTTACATGTGTGGACTTCTGGTCACTTTAACTGAGTGTCACGGTGGAATGGTGGCTGGCAATCACCAGATGAGCTATTGAAGGAAGTCAGTTGGAAGCTGCAATGTTTTAATGACATAGTCTCATATATGTTTGTCACAGTGGGGCAACTGGTACCAGTGCACTGTGGGAGGGGGCAGTAAATACCCATGCGTCCACATCACAGGGCCCATCCTGGAGGTTGACTGTCTGAGTTGCTCAATGCTTTCAACCTGAGATTCTTTTGCTGTTTTCCCAAGGTTCTTCTCCCAAATTTAGCATTAAGAAAGATATTTCTTAATCTTTGTCTTATAACATTTCCAGAATTAAAATGAAAATTACAGTGCTACCTTCTGTGTGTGTGTTATGTAAGAAGAAAAAAATGAGCTAGTACTGAAAAGTTTTTTAGGGACCAGGGATATAGTTCAGGGGCACAAGTGCCTGCCTGGCAAGCGTGAGGTCATGAGTTTGATCTAGCATAAGACATGGAAAGTGATTTATTAATTCCATTTTAATTTACATCTTTACTATAATATCAAAACAAGCAATTTTCAGTACCTTATTAGTTAAAATATAAAATTTGCTGGCACATCTCAAATTTATGTACCACTATAAACAGAATAATTTATTTAATTACTCCATTAAAAAGCTAATAAATAGCCTTTGGTGGTGGAATATGCCTGAAAATCCACCACTTATGTGACTGAGTCAGGAGAATCACCATAATTTTGAGGTTAGTCTCAACTGCAGAGTGAGTTCAAAGTCAGTCTGACCCATAGAGTGAAATGCCATTTCAAAAATAAATAAATAAATAAAATGCAAAAAAGAACAAAGAACAACTAACAAATTTATCCATTCATCTATCTGCCCCTTTATTAGTGAGTCTAAAATTCAAAATATCATTTCCCCTATTACCAATTTTTTATATTTGGCAAAATTAAAAACAAATGTTTTTATATATTCAGAAAAATAATTTTAGTATAGAAGCATTACATTTATTGTGTTGTCTACCTAGTATGAAAAACTGAAGCAGCTAATGGGATCCAAAATGTAAAATAGATATTGTGAAAGTGATAAGGGAGGAAACATCTAAAAAGGGAAAGAAGTAGTCATTGTTAATTTTCCATTGTCTTGTTTTGAACCCCTGTATCATTTTCATTGTTTGGTTTGGTTTGGCTTGGTTTTATTCTGTCTTGCTTTGTTTGATTTTATTATGTCTGCTGGTATGAGCAACTATTTTGAAGATGACAAGTTATATTACGGCAACTGTTGATTTCCTATTATTGTGTTTTGAAGTCCAGTAACACTTTCATTATTTTGTTTTGATTTGTTTAATTCTGTTTTGTTTTGTTTGATTTTATTATGTCTGATGGCATGAGAAGCTATTCTGAAGACAACAAGAGGCATTATGGTAGCCATTGTTGATTTCCTATTATCTAGTTTTGAAGTCATATATCACTTTCATTGTTCTGTTTTGATTGGCTTTATTCTGTTTGGTTTTATTCACTTTAAAATTTAAAAGAAGTTGATCACTTTTTATGATCAACTCATGCATTGTCACTTTTGGAGTTATGAATTATACTCTGTGTCATATAATACTTATGAAGCAGTGGAAGTATTCAAATAAACCTTAGAATTATTAGATTCAAACAACAATTTTCAAACAAAAAGAAAGCCAAAACCGAAGATTGAGGTTGAGTTTGACATGTTTTTTTGTGTGTGTGAGAAAAGGGAAATGGCAAAATTACTGTATAAATAATTACTTCATGATACCTGTGATTACAATCTAGGGAAAATGAATATATGAATATATGTAATCTCTAACCTTATGCTAAATATAGACTTGTACCAGGAGTTATAATGCAATATGAAACGCTTTTTGAAAGCAGGTCTGCTATAATTATGTTCCTTTGCCATTGATCTTAATTCTCAGTGAATTATATATTTTCATAAATATGATTAAAATTGGAAACATTTTTTTAAAAAGGTAAAACAAGCCAGTGAAAGAGTGTTACTCATAAGATTATATGAGGATGTCTAAAATAGTCAAACTCAATGAGTGTTAAATTTAAATTTATTTGGAATTCATAAATTATTTGTACCACTGACTCTAGTAAAGTTGAATTCTGTATTCCAAGCACAATAAATTTTTTTATTACATCAATGACTTTTGTACATCGATATCTACCACAGAATGAGGAAACACATTTTTCTGAATTTTACTCACCCTCTATAAATAGGACAATTTGCGGGTAAAATAGTCACATATATATCAAGAAAATTTTCAAACTTTTGAAAGGGACCCTCGAGAAAATCAGTGACTGAAAAAGCAACTGGATCACACACACACACACACACACACACACACACACACACACATGCATGTATGAAGAAAATCTATCTGTACTTTGTCCTGGCTAACAGATAGTGGTTTCTGCTTAAACTATAAACAATTGTTATGAAAATAAATGGTTTAAATATGTTCTTTCAAAGACATTTTAGAACCAGACTCACACAAATTTGACTTTTCCTATTTTCACCAATTTAAAACTCATTATTCAACAATACACATATAAGTTACCAATTATTGAAAGCTGTATTTGTAGAGGTTATTTAATAACTATATAGACTGAAAATATGTTGAATTAGTAATGGAATTATTTCTTTTAGTTTTGTCTTTTGTAATTATTAACAATAGAATGCTTGACATATATGACATTAGTTAAATATGCTTACAAAGTCCAATATAGTTACATAATAGTCCTTCAACTCATAAAAAGATATCTCATTTAATAGAAAACTGTCATGCAGTACAACTGAATTTCATTTGTTACTGTGGGTCATTCAGTTTGGCATCATTTAATTAAATCACAAAATATGATACTAAAAGAAGCCAGAAAATGCTGATTCAATAAAGAATGAGTTTCAAAAAGCATTTAAAAAAAATAGTACATTGACAATGTCGCATTTAATATTAGTGACCATGCAGTATTTAATGTTGAACTCTACATTGCTAACAAAACTGAAATAAGGTCCTAAATTATGTAGCCATTTTTTGAATCATATAAAAATATTTTAAAGGACAAGGGTCAATATTCATTTCTTTAACTGTTGAATTAGGTGAAAAATGTCTTATCTCAAAACCTTATCAAATTATTCAAAATATATTATTTACAATTTATTCACATACAATTATTATTTATTCACATACAATTAGTAATGTGTCAAAAGCAAATTATAAAAATGTGTTCAATAAAATTATTTTGTGCTATGATTATTGCTCTTCAAAAGAGCAGTATAAAATAATGCACTATCCTGGTCATAGTCAGAAAAATATACATACATATATACATATATAAACACATACATATATCTATGACACATTATGTATTTATATATGCAATACAGTTATATAGAATACATTGGTGATATATACATGGCACATATGTCAAAATGTATGTGTCATGTATATATCTTCATATTTATTATACTAAGAAATGATAATAAACCAAATACAGAGCACCCAAATAAATACGCACTTTTTAAATGTAAATTATTGATTATTTACATAAGAACCTACATAAGAATCTGCAAGAAACTACATAAAAATCTATAGAACAGACAAGCAGGTTTAGAAAGGTCATGGTACAAAGTCACAAAGTCATATCCCGAAATTTAGTGTTGGCCTATATACGAGCAATGAACAATTCAAAAGTAAAATTGTAAAGGCACAAGTTACAACATCACTTTTCTCTAAACTTATCAATAGATTAGCCTCAGTATCTATGAAAATCTAAGAAGAATTCTTTTTTTTTCAGTGAAGGGAGGCATTGAATTTACTTGTGAACAGGCCATGTAGGTGACAAAGGAGGCCATTGTGCTTTTTTTTTTTAAACTATCTTAACTATTTTTTATATACATATACATATACATATACATATACATATACATATACATATACATATACATAGTTTTTCTTTCAGTTTGTCACACAGGTGAAACAATATTATGCCTATATATGTGTGACTTATTTATTTCACTAATAAGAATGTTCTCAAGGCACATCCATTTAAATTTTAAAGTGTCCAGTTTATCACTCTTTATAGCTGAGTAGTATTCCATTATATAGAAATATCACATCTTTTTTGTCTGTCCCTCAGTCGATGGGCGTTTAGGTTGTTTCCAAGATCTGTCTATTATGAACTGTGCTGCTTTAAACATAGGTGTACATACATTGCTGTGGTATGATGTTTTTAATTCTTTTGGGAAAATACCCAGAAGGGGAATAGCTGGGTTAAATGAGACCACCAATCCTAGCTTTTTGAGGAATCTCCACACTGCTTTCCATCGTGGTTAGACCAGTCTATATTCCCACCAAAAGTGGAGAAGTGTTCCTTTTTCCCCACGGCCCCTCCAGCACTTGATATTGGTTGACTTTTTGATACTAGCCATTCTTTCTGGGGTGAGGTAGAATCTCAGTGTTGTTTTAATTTGCATCTGTCAAATGACCAGCGCTGTTAAACATTTTTTTCACATATTTATTTGCTGTTTGTACTTCTTCATTTGAAAAGGGTGTGTTCATCTCAGATACCTATTTTTGGATTGGATCTTTAGCTCTGATTTTTTTTTTTTTTTTGTGTGTGTGTGTGTGTGTTCTTTATACATTCTCAGTAGTAATCCTTTACCTGAGAGACAGCTGGCAAACATTTTCTCCCATGTTGTGGGTTGTCTCTTCACTCTGTTGGTGGTTTCTTTTGCTGTGCAAAAGCTTTTCAGTAGAAGGAGCTCCCATTTCTGGATTCTTTGTGATAGTTTCTGTGCAATCTGGCTTTTATTCATAAAGTCTTTGCCTACACCAATGTTTTCAAGAGTTCACCTATTTTATCTTCTAGCAAATTTAATATTTCTGTTTTAATATTGAGATCTTTAATCCATTCAGATTGTAGCTTAGTACATGGTGAAAGATGTGGGTCCAGTTTTAATTTTCGGCATGTGGAAAGCCAGTTTTTCCAACACCATTTATTAAAGAGGCTATCTTTCTTCCAATGAATTTGTTTGGCACTTTTGTCAACATAAGGTAGCTTAGTGTATCTGCAGTTGTTTCTGCATCTTCTAATCTATTCCACTGATCTCTGGGTCTGTTTTTTTCTCAGTGCCACATTGTTTTTATCATGGTAGCTTTATAGTATAATTCTGAGTCAAGAATTGTGATGCCCCTGCCTTGTCTTCGGTGCCTAGAATCACCTTTGCTATTCTAGGTCTCTTTTGATTTCAGATGAATTTTAAAATTGTTTTCTTTAATTCTGTAAGATATGCTATTAGAACTTTCATTGGGATTGCATTGAATATGTATATCATATTTGGAAGTATAGCCATTTTCACTATATTAATTCTTCCTACCCAAAAGCATAGATACCTCTCCATTTTCTAATATCCTCTTCAATCTCCTTTTTCAGAGCAGTATAGCTTTCAATATAGTGGTCTCTTACATCTTTCTTTACATTGATTCCTAAGTATTTCTTTTTTTGGATGCTATTGTAAAAGGTATTTTTTCCCTGATTTCTCTCAGTGAGTGTGTTATTTGAGTAAAAGAAGGTTATTGATTTTTGAATGTTGACTTTGTAACCAGTTACATTACTAAATCTGCTTATTAAATCTTGAAGTCTTTTGCTGGAGTTTTTGGAATCTTCTAAGTAGAGTGTCATGTTATCTGTAAATAATGATAGTTTAACTTCTTCCCTTCTTATCTTTATTCCTATTATTTCTTTCTCTTATCTAATTGTTCTGGCTAAAGTCTCTAAGACTTTGTTGAATATCAGTGGAGACAGTGCACATCCTTGTCTTGTTCCTGTTTTTGGAGTGAAAACTTTCAGTTTTTGTCTGTTTAGTATGATGTTGGCTGTTGGTTTCTCATAGATGGCTTTTATCAGATTGAGATAAAGACCTTTTATTCCAATTTTCTGTAGAGTTTTTAACATGAATGCATGCTGAACTTTGTCAAAAACTTTTTCTGCATTTACTGAGATAATCACATGATTTTTATCCTTGGCTGTTAATATGATGCATTACATTTATGGATTTATGTATGTTGAACCATCCCTGCATCCCTGGGGTGAATCCCACTTGATCATGGTGTACAATCTTTTTGATGATTTGCTGCAGT
Organism: Dasyprocta punctata; assembly: GCA_004363535.1. Taxonomy (NCBI): domain Eukaryota; kingdom Metazoa; phylum Chordata; class Mammalia; order Rodentia; family Dasyproctidae; genus Dasyprocta; species Dasyprocta punctata. Next base: position 7,216 of record RJWM01044050.1, on the reverse strand, counting down.
CTGTTTGCCAGTATCTTATTGAGGATTATTACATCAATGTTCATTACGAAGATTGGTCTGTAATTCTTTCTTAGTTGGGTCCTTCTGTGTTTTTGGAATCAGAGTAATGCTTGCTTCCAGGAATGAATTTGGGACTATTGCTTCCCTTTCAATTTCATTAAACAGTTTGAGAAGTAGAGGTGTTAGGTCTTCACTAAATTTCTTGTAGAATTCAGCAGTGAAATCATCAGGGCCTGGGCTTTTTTTTTTTTGTTGATAGATTTTTAATTACATCCTTATTTCATTCATTGATATTGGGTTATTCAGGATTTTTATATCTTATTGATTAAACTTTGGTAATTCATATGTATCTAGGAATCTGTCCATTACTTCTGAATTTTCCATCTTTAAATTAGAGTACAAGTTTTCAAAGTAGGTATAGATGATTTTCTGGATTTCGACAGGGTTTGTTGTGATTTTGCCCTTTTTGCTCCTAATTGCATGGGTTTGAGTCTTTCCTTTTTTTTTTTTTTTTTTTATAAGTTGGTCAAGGGTTTGCCAATTTTATTTAATCTTTCAAAGAACCAACTCTTCGATTCATTGATTCTTTGTATTGTTTTTGACTAAAAACAATGTGTTGATTTCTGCTCTGATTCTTATGATTTCCTCCCTTATACAAGCTTTTGGCATAGCCTGCTCTTCTTTTTCTAGAAGTTTGAGTTTCAATTTTAAAACAGGAAATTTTACTACAGAACAGTAATTTTTACTACAAATTCAGTGAGGTAAAAATCAGGACCTTATTTTTCACACCTCTGGAGGTTAGAAGTCCAGCATAAACTATTGGCAAAAGTGTTGCCTTCTTAGTAGTCCCTTCTCCCTCACTTCACAAGGTCTTCCTTATTTAACTGCTATCAAAATTGTATGTTTTCTAAAGCTATGAGTCATACTGGTTTTCTAAAAACACAAGTCATAATGTAAACTTTACCTCATTGACATTATTATCTTTTTTTTTTTCCAGCACCGGGGATCAAACTCACAACCTCACGCCTGCCCAACAGATGCTTAAGCCACTGAGTCAAACTCCCAGCCCTACGTTTTTGAAGCAGGGTTGCACTATGTAGCTCAGGCCGGCCTTGTGCTTGCGTTGTAGCCCAAGCCGGCCTCGAACTCACAACGCTCCGCCTACCTCAGCCTCCTGAGTGCTAGGATTAAAGGCGTGCGCGACCACGCCTGGCTTCATTATTATCTCTTTAAATACTCTATGGTATATCATTTGAATAAAGCATGAAATAGAATAAATACAGTCAAATTACGACTTATTAGAGGTTAAAACATAAACATGAATTTCAGAATGGTCATGTTTTATTCCATAATAGGTGCTACTTGTTAATCTGTGGGAGACTGAAAAAGACAGATTATTTTTTCTTTTCAAGACAACAAGAAATGAACTTTGAATGAAAGCAGAGCATATGGTAGCATATGCTAATTTTCTACTCAAAATTTCAAATAGCACAGAGATATTGTATGAAACTGGTGGTATTTCTAGTATCAATTATAGTGATAGGATTCTGGAAGGTAAATGAAGCACATAATAGCTAAAAGAAAATAAACATGTTTTCTATAATGGTCACTATGCTGAGAATGGCATCAGGAAGTTTCGTCATGAGGGCATCTAGCAGATAACTTAGTATTCTAAGGGATGAGATGGAAGATCAGAATAGTGGGCACCGTGCTTTTCCAAGTCACCTTCTGTTCAATAACTCTGTCTCACCAGGTTTCACAAGCCAAGGTATTTTCCACTAATTGTACTGGAACCATGTCTGACTGAGGAAGGATCTATTGTTATTCCCACTGTATGTGCTCCTGATTCTTCTCAAAAAAAGAAACTTCTTAAGTTGGTCAGAGCAAATGTGCAACAGAGGAAGGGGACCCACTAGAATAAGTGACTCAATTTCTGATAGGTTCATTGAAATCAAGTCAAGTAAGCCGCTAGCGTAATCCTTTTGTTTGACATGTAAAAACAAAACAACAAACGGTTCTGATATAAGTTGATTTCATAGGATTCTTAATGTGCCTGTGCACAGCTCTTTAGTTTTCAGTCCTCATGCTTGTGTGTGTCTGTGTGTGCTCGTGTGTGTGCTTGTGTGTGTGTGTGTGCATTTGGGACACATGTACTTAATATATGGGGAAATCTTCATATTGGCTCCCACACTGGACCTGAGTGTTACAGAATCTTAGGAGGAAGATCTTATAAAATATTTGACCAAATATTATATGTAAAGCAAAATCACATGCTAGAAAGAATTACAGAGAAATCACTCTCATAAATGAATAAAGATGCTGAGAGTTCAGCATCTCTCATTTCTTCTTAATTCAATAGTGTCATGTCTAAGGAAAGCAGAGGAGTACCACATTATTAGTCACTAGATAGACAAAAATGATTTCCCAGGTGTTACATATATTTTTGAGTCGATCAAGTTAGCTTCTGACTTTTATATGTAGCTTTTAGTTTGGTAATTTTTTTTTTCTTAATATCTCTTAGCAAGGAGCATCCAACACATTTGCTCTTAACAAAGCAGATTTGGTACTGCATTCTTCATATTTTGCTGCAAGGCTGTGCTTACTCTTCTGCTTCTGACCATAACACAGTGCGTAGGGTTCTTGATCATGAAAATATTTCATACACCTTTATATTTTTCTGCTGTGATGATTATATTGTGCTATATTTACATCTGCTGAGTAGAAATACTTTACCTGTCTCTTTGAAATCTAGGTCATCCCTTCTAGTGTACACCAGTTTTCCCCCAAGAAACTATTGCAACAAAGAAACAGCATTAAAATACAACTGTGTGTTTTGAAGGTAGGATACATGGGTGAGAATCTTGACCCACTTAACAATCAGCTAGAAGTTCTACTAGCTCAGAATGCAGTGCAGAGCAAGAGTGTTCTCTGTAATAAAATCTGGCTTTAGAACAAAATGTTTTCCCATTACAATCATAATCAAGCAAAATGAAGGTGGCATACATATGTGTTGTTGATCTGCAAGCTGTGTGAACTGTGTATGTCACAAACCTTTTAGAAAGCTTCTTACATTCCTACGATGCTACAACAAAGTCACATATTCTGTTGATGAAAAAAAATTTTCATTTCATAAACGGCTTCTGGGGTGATAGTAGCACTTGATAGAGATAATATGTTTTATCAGAACATCCACGTTGCAAAACAAAAGCTTTGCATTTTGGACAGTTTTTTTTTGGACACTGATTTTTATGAATTAACTGATTAGCTGATTAATAAGTTGGGCAAGCATAGTAGAAATTTGCTACATCAAGAAATTACATTATTTGAACTTGATCGCATGCAAATTATAGAAAAATGGGACCCATATTACCATGTGACATTGTTTTTGAACTGAGAGCTCTCTATTCTAATCTATTGTTATTTGTCATATTTCTATTACACACTGAATAGGAAGGAAACAGGTCTTTGTTCACATAAAGATCGCAAAACACACTGGGTTTTAAAAAAAAAAAAAAACAACACTTCAGTTATACCACATGCCATTCAAAGTAAAATTCCAAAGAAGTGTGGTTTAAACAAAAATTCTTAGTAGTCAGAGCTTTGAGTAATATACTTAATCTGCACACTCTGGAGGAAAAGGAGCCTAATTCCTGTTTATCATAAATATGCAAAAAAGCAAAACTAATGCCTTGACCTGGATAACATGGGATTTGCCTAACACAGCTCGAGAGCATTAGAGAAAGAAAGAGTTAGAAAGAGATATAAATGGATCAATGAGAACTGACAAAATTTATAATCTTAGATTCTCACATTAATTCCCACTGGAAAGCAACATGCAAGAGAATGCAGTTAGGTGAAAATTATGATGATCCTAGTATTTTAGATAGCCTCTGTTCTCCAGATTCCAAATGTTAGCTCAACAGACACATGAAGTTGTTGGCCATAATGTCAGATTTGCAATGCATTTTCTTAACACGGGCTACATTTTAGTAGGTATATTTAACAAAGTCTTTAGTAAATGACAAATACATGAGCAGTACTCTTGCTGAACCCTAAGCATGACACTTTCAGGGCGATAGTCCAGAGTGCTTTCTCAAACAACACAATGTGAAGGTTTACAGGATAGCTTTTTCAGATAAAGAAACACATTTTAAATAAAGTTGAGCAATTGTGGGATCAAAATTGTGTGATTCATTCATTTTACTATATATCACATTACTATGTACCATGTGACTGAGAAGGTGCATGCCTCTTAATCCTAGGTCTGTGTAATGGCCTATTAAAGCAGAAATTCCTGGAGAAATTTAGACATTGTCCTATCAATTGCAATGTATTCTGTAAGCCATCACTCAATATGCAGTGTTAAGTCTAAATCCCGAGAGTCCAGAAATCAAATTGTTGAAGGATGTTTTGCCCCTTTAACCATTGTTTGGAAAGATCTATTTGTGAAATTTCTGCTTCTTGCACTACCAAGTTAAAATTTTAGCAGTTTATGCTTCTTGATCCCTTGAGTAGTGGATGGAAAAAGTTATGACTTTAATGAAGTAGAAATAAAGTTGTGATGCTAAACTGCCAAATTTGAATTCCTCCTGCCAGTGGACTAGGATGTGCTAGCTAGGAAGACTGACTCTGATTTCTGTGAAGAACTAAAATAGCTATTATATAATGGAGCGGATGAAATACATCAAAGAGACAATTCACTGGGGTGTGTCCCGGTGCTTCTATGTTAAGGTCTAATTAAGAAGAGAGAATTATATTCACTACTCAGCCTTCTTAGCATTCCTTGCCTGAGAGCAGCAGTTTCAGTCTCAGTCCCTACAGGCCAGCAAAGGATATCCTCTGAAACACAAAGTGTAAAAAAACTTAACATTCTTAAGATCACCTTCAGCAGCTGTAACACGGTTTGTTAAATCATTTGAATGCTTTCTCAGATATTACAGTTGCTCACATCATTGAAAGGCTGGATTTTCACCTATCCTGTCACAAACTGTAAGAGTTCATATCATTTTCATATTATTATAAGAGAAACAAACATTATAAGAGGGCATTAATGTCAGTACTGCCAGTGACAGCAATACTGGACCCAATTTGTGAATCTCTCCTGACCAGTTTAGGTCATTCATTATCCTGATCTTGCTTAATAAAAATTGACCTACTTCTAAAACTTTAATAATCTGTAATTTAATTTCTTTTTTTTCCAGTGCTTTTAATATACCCCAGATTGAATGTCATTCTCTATGATGTGGCTTCCAAGTTGCAAAACAGAGCTTCAGTGTGGTGCCTCAGTCCAGCTAGATTCAAAGACCTGCTATGTCTTAGACTGGGACACACATCACATCACGAGTGAACATTACGGCTAGTCAGTATGGCTTTCTGAATTATCAAGTTAGCATATTTTAGGTAAAATTGTTTCAAAGAAAGACAAAGAACAAAATAAAAATAAAAAGAAAGAAACAAAGAAAGAAAGAAAACAGAACAGAAAGAGGATAGAAAAGCAAATTAAAGAATAAATTTCTCCCTCATTTTTTCCTCTCTTAGCATAAGGTATTTCTAGGTCACATGATCAATACAGACATAAGTATTAATGCAGGCTTAAGCAACAGGCTTTTTTTTATTGAGTAGTTATGGTCAACATAGTAACACAAATTTACATTTATTTTGCATTTTCTATCATTCTTTCTTTAATGTGATTGGTATATCCAAAACTGCAAGTGAAAAAATAATTCTATACAAGATTTGTATTTTATAGATTTTAGGCAAAATCAGTATCATTTAATGTAAATATTTATTTTCAAATATTAGGTGTCCAGAATATAATTATTAAATTTACTTTTAAATTTTACCATCTGCCACATGCTCTTCCATGTACTAATGCTCACAATAATTATATTTTAACTCCCTAATTCACAAATCAGAATTATTTTAGATACTTAATGTTTTTTGAGTACAGTAAAGTATGAGTTTCTCCTTGATTTTGTACTATTATTCCAACAGTTTCCATTGTGACATACCACCACAATGAAACCTAATTGGTATGGAATAAGCAAAAATAATTAACATGGGGTGGATTATTTGAAAAACTTTAAAACAATTTTAAATTTTACAGCAACATATACATCCAAAGGATCTCTGTACTTCTTCAGTCCTCCCAAATAGCCACTATAAATAGTTTAGTTTTTCTTGAATATAAGAATCTATCCCATAGCTAAACACAAAGTCAACACTCAAAATCAATAGCATTCCTGTACACAGATAGCAAATTCTTGAGGGAGAAATTAGGGGCACAACACCTTTCACAGTAGCATCAAAAGAAACAAAATACTTAAGAAGTAAAAGATTATTACACTGAAAGTTACAATGCACTAAAAAAGGAGATCAAAGAGTATATCAAAAATGGAAAGATATCCCTTGCTCTTCAGTAGGAAGAATGATTGTAGTGAAAATGGCCATACTGCCAAAATTGTTATACAGATTTAATGCAATCCTGATCAAAATACTAACAGTGTACTTCACAGAGTAAGAGAAAACAATCCTAAGATGTATTTGGAACCAGAAGAGAGTTAGAATTGGAAAAAGAATTCTGAACAAAAAAGGTAAAGCATGAGACATCACAATCCTGACTTGAAATTAGACTACAGAGCTACTGTGATAAAAACAGCATGATACTGACAAAAAAAAAAAAAAAGCAGCCTAAGGGTCAATTGAAGAGTTTAAAAGATACAGAAACAACTTCAAACACACACAATCACCTTATCATCAACAAAGAGGCCAATCACATTCACTGGAAGAAGGCTAGCTTCTTCAGTAAATAGTGCCAGAAAAATTGGCTTTCAACCTGCCAAAGATTAAAACTAGACACATGCCTCTCACCATGCACTGAACTAAAATCAAAATAGATAAAAGATCTAAACATTAAAACAGAAACGTTAAACCTGCTGAAAAATATAATAGGTAGAACTTTTTAAAACATAGGTCTAGGCAAATATCTTATGAACAAAATAGTGATCACACAGGAAATATTATAAAAATCAAAAACTGGGATATTATCTTATTAAAAAGCTTTTCCTCAGCAAAACAAATCACCAATGGAGTAAAGGGATAACACACAGAGTGGGAAAAAATGTTACCAGTTGTTCCTCAGACAAAGGACTAATATCTAGACTATGTGAAGAATTAAAAAAAAAATACTCTCCAAATTTAAAGACCCAGTCCAAAA
>RJWM01044049.1:0-13478 GCA_004363535.1 Dasyprocta punctata | reverse complement strand
TATCTTAAATAAATCAACCACTACCAAATGCTGGTGGGGCTGCAGGGAAAAAGGAACTCTTCTCTACTGTTAGTGACACTATAGAGTGGTACAACCACTGTGGAACTCGGTGTGGAGATTCCATCAAAAACTCGGTTTGAAGGTCCCTTTTGATCCAGCTATTACCCTTCTGGGTAGTTTCTCAAAAGAATTAAAAACTTACCACAGCAACATATGTGCACCCTGTTCACAGTGGCACAATTTGTAATAGCTAAATCTTGGAAACAACACAAATGCCCATCAACCATGGAATGAATAAAAAAGATGTGGCATTTTCATATAATTGAGTACTACTCAGCTTTAAAGAAGGATAAACTTCAGGCTTTAATAGGCAAATGGGTGAAATTTGAGACCATACTCACAAGTGAAACAAATCAGATCTACATGTATGAACAATGTATTGTCTTCCTAGTGTAAAAAATTGAAAGTGTAAATAAGACCCAAAACGTACAATAGATATTTTGAAAATGAAAGGAAAAAAAACTGATATATATATATATATATGATAGATACTTATACTACTATTCTCCATTTATTCATCATTTGATCACATTTTCATGCCTATATCTTATAATCTGAGCAACTGCTTTGAAGATTACAATATGCAATATATTAAACACTGTTAATCTCCTAAAAAAACTGGTCACAAATCAGCCCAATGTTACTGTTTGTCTGAAGACCTAGAATAAATAATATTTTAGCAAATTTACTGAAGCATGAGTTTGCTTAACCAATGCAAATTTTCAAGTAATCGTGACAATTGTCAGTCACATTCATGTGTTGAACACATTGGAATACATTGCCCAGATACTCAATTTCCCAGCTGTAATATCAAAGGTATTTGTATGATACACCTTTTTTCTCAGTCAGGAAGATAGATCACCTGCTTCAGTCACACTGAGTGGGGCTGATTCAATCATAACAGAGAAGAATGAGAACATAAGTGGTGGAGTAAATTATGGTTTATGTTCCTATGACCCTGCCTCAAGCCTCATATAATCATGGACGTGGATGAATCTAGCATTCATGATTGGTTTGTTGTCTGCCACTGTGATTGGTGGTGTGAGTGTTGCACCCACCTAGGGGTGGACCCAATATACAGTGTAAAAGCTGGAAGAAGGCATATATATCTCTCTCTTTTGCTTTTGCTGTGCTGTTTGCAGCTACCATAAATGGCTGGCCCTCAGCCATGCCCCCCTGCCTTGTAGCCAACTGAGTATGAAATGAAACCTCCAAAAAAATGTAAAAAACAAACCTTTCCTTCCCCAATTTTGGGTGTTAGTTATTCTGTCTCAACCATGAAAGAAAAGTAACTAAGACAGAATTTGGTACCAGAGGAGTGGGGTCTTTGCTGTGACTATACCTGAGGTGGTTCAAGAGCCTTTGGAAATGGCTTGTGGGAAGAGATTGGAAATGTTGGGAGATGTTGCCTGAAAAAGTGGTGCTGGAAAAGTTTAGGCTGTTCTGTAGGAGAGATGCTGGTCCAAACTCAGGAGACCAGAAGGCTGATAGAAAATCTTCCAGTAAAGACTCTGCTTGGGAGGTTTCTGCTGGAAAGAAGGATTGCACTGGTTTTTGGACTCCACACCATGTGTGTCATGGCTTGTCAGAAAGTTTGTTTGCATTTCACTCGTGTTCAGAGAATTTGCCTGAGTCTGAGATTAAGGACAATGGACTGATTAATCTGGTAAAAGGTATTTCAAGGCAGTCAATGGGTTGAGGTGGTGGCATAGCTATTGCTGGCAGTTTTTAGCCAGATTTATGTTGTGAATCAAGAGCAAGGAGCCCAGCATGATGATTTAAAACATTGTGAGTTTGTCCATAAAGTTGTGGACTGTAAAGATAGAGCTGAGACCTTGATTATTGAGAGGGAACAAAAAATAAAAAATACAGTCTGGGGCCATCCCAGGAAGCAGTGCATCTCCACCTTTTGCAGGCTCAAAACTGCTAAAGTGAAAGACTTTGCTTGGAAGAGAAAGCCACACAGCACTATATTCCAGAGTGGTGATGGAGGCCACAGGAGATTCTAGAATGATGGTGGCATAAAAAATCTCTTCCTCACAATTAGGTTCAGAGAGCTCAGCCATCCAGACATTTGAGTCCTACAGCCAAGTGATAAGAAGGCCTGGCTACTGCTCTCCAGCTGGCAGCGAACCTTGGCAGCATCCATGTTGTTCTGGTTTTAGGTGCAGGAAAAATGCACAAGTTCTGAGGTTAAGGTAGCTCCCACACTGATTTCAGAGGGCCTGGGAGGCCAGGAAGTGTGCCCCTAAGAGGGTAATATGTAAATCTGCAAGTGTGATGCCAAAGGTGCAGTGGATACCCCAGAAGTATGGAATCGTCAGGAACGTGGATCATTCAAGGAAAGCTGCAAAAACCAAGCAGAATGGGCTTAAGAGAGAATCCGTAGGAAGTGGAACCCCTGAAAGTACCATGGGAGTGGAGTCGCTCAAGCATTTTGGAGCTTGCAACCAGATTACTTCAGATGCCGAGCATGGAAACCAAGGACATAATGTTCACCCTGCTGGATTTTGGTCTTCCTTTCATTTCAATGCTTTGTATTTCCCTATTTGTAACCTTTGGAATGGTAATGTTTATCTTGTGTCATTGTATGTTGGAAATGTTTAACTTGTTTTCATTTATACAGGTGTTACTATTAAGAGTTTGCCATTGATCTCAGAGGAGACTTGGGACTTCAACTATTCAGCAATGCTGAAACTTTTAGGACTATGGCAACTCTTGGAGATGGACTAAATGTCTTTTGTATAAAGGATGTACATGAGTTTTGGGGGAGCCCAGGGGTGGAATGTTATGGTTTATGTTCTTATGGCTCCACCTCAAGCCTCATGTAGTCATGGACATGGCTGAATCTAGCATTTATGATTGGTTTGTTGTCTGGCACTGGGATTAGTATTCTGATTGCTACACCTGTCTAGGGGTGGAGCTGACATACAATGTTAGGGTGGGAAGAAGGTCTTATATATCTTTCTCTATTGTTTTCAATTTGCTGTTTTCAGCTGGCAAGAATGACTGGTCCTCAGCCATGCCACCCTGTCTTGCAGCCAACTGTGTATGTACTGAAACCTCCAAACTAACCTGTAAGAAATAAGCCTTTCCTCCCATAATTTTGGGCATCAGGTACTCTGTCTCAATAGTGAGAGAAAAGTTACTAAGACAGAGTACTTCCATTTTCTCTCAAGAATTCCTGTCTGTCTCTCTTGATCTTTTGTACTATGAACTTTCCAGGTATTGCCAGTCTCACAGGCACCAGAGTTATAAGTTCAGAGCGCACCTGGGTGCACCATGAACAGGTTTCCCAAAGCCACAAGTTAGGAAGAGGATGCTGTGAGGAGTGAATAAAACAAGAACAGTACGTCACCCAGCAATTACTTGGAAAATCCAGTGGTTTTTTTTTTCCCTTGACAAAGAATGTTCACTTTTTTTCCTCAAATGAGTCCACGCATAAAGGACAAAGGGAGAATCCTGACAATGAACAGTGAGGAAGTCACTCAGTGTTTGCCAGGTTCCCACATGGGACAGAGACTGAGCCACTAAGTTCCAGATCAAGGGAACGAGTTCAATGATTAAGAAGAAACACAGAATTCATTTTCAGGAGAAAGGAGATAAAGAGGAGACTATCAAATAAAATTTCAGGATAATGGATTTGGGGTAAATGAAAAACTCAGTCACAAATATTTTTCTTGGGATAGAGGCACCATGGTAAAATACCTCACATCCAGAGAGTATCAGCCTGGCCTAGTTGTCTCAATGGATCTCACTTGAATCCTCAAATGTGTCTAACCAGGGAATCACACTGAGTTCTTTTCCCTGAAGCTAATTTGGGTAAAACCTGGTGATGAGGTTCACTGAGATTACCCAGGATCTAATCCTGTGGGCAGTAGGAGTCATTTCTACATCAGTAAGTGACACATGACATTTAGCCCAGGAGAGAATGTGTCCTCTTGCAACGAAACCCTCCCAGCTCAGTGGTAGGAACAGAATAAAGCATTTACAATTGTCCTATGCGTGGATGTTAAAAGGGGATGAAGCCTCAGACCCTGACATGAATTCAGCCACCATTCCCTCTGGCTCTGCTCCTGGGGCTGATTCTGAGTTCTGTTTCTCACCCACCCCCTCCTCATCCTGAGAATCACAGCAAGGAGGTTTGTGCCTGGGTTTACGCTGATGTCTCCTCACTGTCTCTTGTACAATAATACACTCCTGTGTCCTCAGCTCTGAGGTTGTTCGTTTGCAGATAGGCAATGCTTTTGGGATCATCTCTGGAGGCTGGGAATCTTCCTGTCACAGATGCAGCATAGTCAATTTTGTAACTGTTAGCTTTGTTTCTAATGAGAGCAACCCACTCCAGCCCCTTCCCTGGAGCCTGGCGGACCCCGTCTATGTAGTAATCACTGAAGACACATCCAGAGGCTGCACACAAGAGTTTTAAGGACCCTCAAGGTTGTACCAAGCCTCCCCCAGACTCCACCAGCTGCACTTCATCTTGGACACCTGCAAACATAAAGATATCCTGCTCAAGAAACTCTCACATGTTATTTTTATGCCACTCAAGTCTCCCCACTCACTCAGTATCTCTTGTTATCCACAGATCACCTTTTAAAACAGCAACAAGGAAAACCCATCTCAGCCCAACCTCCATGCTGAGCCCTCTGTGTTCAGCTCTGATCACGAATTAGCAACAGCTGGGCGTTGAAGGCTGGGCTTCTCTGCAGAGCTTCAGGATCAGCGCTGGGCTGCACTGTTTCTCACCAGCAGAGGGAGGACCTATTTGCATGGCCTCCTGCTATATAGGCAGTGCAATGGATTGGAAGGAGTAAATGCCCAATACTCAGATAAGTTCAGTTATTAAATCTGATGAAAATAATTCTTTTAGTTAAAATAACAATTTTATAGGGCTGTCCACCTAGAACCTCTTCTGTCCCTCTTGGAGGCTTTCTCTTTCTCCATAAATATTCCTAAAAAGATTTATGTGTGTTGAAATATTCATATATAATTTGTTTATTTTTACACGTTGAAAAAAGTTTTGCAGGTTTCAGTGTTAAGTCTATGATACAGAGGTAGAATTTCTCACAGAAGTCTAAATGTGTGATTCAGTGTGATGAACTGTTCCTACTTGCTACAATTGGACACAGTATTTTTGCTTGGGCTCCTCATTATAGGACATAGTTCCTTGCTCTAGATGTTCAGAGTTGGGAATGAATAGTGAGATTCACACAGTCTCTTTCCTGCATTAAAAATGGTCTGCTCTTTTTCTCACTCCAGTGCTATCTGTGCTTCAGGAGTGCATCGCACTGTGGAAATCATGGTCACACTGGAGTGATGGTCACAGATCACCTGTAGTACAGTCCTGATGAAGCTCAGGTGAAGCATGTTGTCCGGAGATATCAAGAACAAATATTGCTGCATATTTTTTGTCCAAAGTATGTCAATTGTGTAAGGAAAAGTTAGCATAATATCCTTCCTCGAGGTCTACCTATCTCTATCTACCTATCTTATCACATCTAATTTATGCTGTGTCCATTCAAAATCATTTTTATTTCTCAAGCAGCTCCTGTTTGGATTACCGAGGCAGGTCAAAATTAATACACATTATCTTAATACACATTATCATGGGTGCAGAATTCACATTTCCACTTGGAAGTTAATCATTCTTGGAACTGTTGACATGACCAAGAGTCATTCATTTATTCATTCATCCTCTCTTTCATCTCTTTCTCTGATACCTCTCTGTCTACAAGAAAACCACATATTTTCTTGTGGAAAAAACACACTGACACAGAAAAATAGGCAGGGGAAGCTAGTGTGTGCATCTAGGAAACAAATGTTTAGTTACACCTTAATTGTCTAAGACCCTGAATTTTCTGATCTGTATGTTACATGATGTGAATTTCAAATCATAAAATAGTTTCCACTATCTTGATGAAGAACATGTTTGTTATTTTTTTTTTGCAAAAATTCACAATAAAATACTTTGCAGAAAAAACAGGTGCATCCTGGATAAATAGAAGCATTTACTCCAGTGAACAGTTCCTGGAAGCATTCTTCCGTGAGTGCTGTGTCACACTAAACTCCAGGACTGTGAGGAAGCTTAAGAAAGCAAAGATGGAGAACAGAACACAGCTGTGTCCCATCCCACAGAGGGAATCTCAGGACGAGCCTGCCTTTCACTGTGATTCATTTAGAAAAATAGGTACAAGTTCAAGATCCCCATAGTAAAATATAGAGGTTAGGTAAAAAACCAATGCTGTTTGGTTTTGTCACAGTTATGATGCTCTCTCACACACACCCAGCAAAGAAATTCACCTACCTCTCAGAGCAGCCAACTCGGAATATCAATTTGCACAAATAACATTTGTTCTTGTTCTTCTCCTGCAATGCTATGTTAAACTGAAGAAAATCTGAATTCATCTTAAAGTACTAGAGCAGTTTTCCAAACAGTGTTCTGTTGGATGGAAACTGTGACTTTCAGGACTACTTTTTGCTTTACTTCTGGAGATTTGAAGCCACTTGTTAAAGGTATTCTTTGGATTTTCATGTTTACAGTAAAACGTATGAGAAGAACAAATTAAAATGGAAACTTAACTTGAAATTGCAGAAATTTCTCATCTTCCTCAGACATAGTTTCACATACAGGGTCCAGGTTATGCTTGAATAAATACTGAGTACAAGAATTAAGCAGATGACTCAAGGATTCAAGAATTCATCTCTGCAGACCACAAGGACGTATCTGAGTTCACCCCATTAACATCTGTGGAAGAGTTCTCTCTTTGATGGCTTGCACTGCATGGAGTCTGGATATATTCTAGTATTTTTTACAGGCTGAAACAATCACAGCCTTATTTAAAGCAGAGGTGTTAGGTCAAACTTCTGAGAGAATGAGTGGGAAGACAGAGCCCAGATACAGGGCCCAGCAGCCTCGCTCCTGTTCCGGGGACTCAGGGGACATGATGAGCTGCTAGGGCCTCATCTTATGTGATCTGAGTACAGATCACTGAGTTAGTGAGACTTCATTTCATACATAAAAGTATAATGCAATTGTCTCCTGCTGAGACTGGACTTCTTTGATACATCTTATCACTTTCATGCTTCTACATATTGTTAATAAATGGAAATGCCTCTTCCATCTCTGGCTGTTCACGATATTTTACAACCAGATAAACTGTAAGAAGGAAAAAGAAAACGTTGTTTTAAAAATTATAAGAAAATTTTATTCAAGATTAATTGGTGATACAGGAGTCTGACATTAGGGTAGAAAAACTGAGAATAAATCTATTTGTGAAAGAGACAACGGGAACTTGTAGTCAGCAAGGAGAGTCAATGACAGTACCAAAGTCACTGTGATCAGATATAATTGTAGGATTCTTCTCAAAGAATGTTATTTCCCATTTGAAATAATACTCCTAATCTGGATCACATTTAAGGCCAAGTTGACAGTAGGAATTGGAGGAGACTAAAATTTATCAAGAGACTGCCAGACCCCTTCCTGTTCTCAAAAAGGAGCATTCTTAACTCTGAATAATTGTTTTTAATTTTTTTCAGATGTGATTCTGTTATGAGAAACGTTGTCTGAGTGCTTACGAGAATATCTTCTGATTTCTTTGCTTGCTTGCATTCTTAATGGGAATGTTTTCCATGAAATTTGAAAAAACAGCAAAAAGAGTATCTGTTATTCATGATCACAGACTCCGTTTCTTCCTCCAGAGTGTGACCAGTCAATAATGATTCCTGACAAAGTAATCAAGAAGAATCCCTGACCAGGTGACTTTCCATGCTACAGTGAGCACATGGAGATCTTACGAATTTACGATTTGTATTTTGAATTCATGAGGTGATGGCATAGAAAATGGTAAGTTGGTAAGGTTGTAAATTCATCGCAGAGTTGCTGGTTGCCTAAAATGAATACAGAACTTTCCAGAGAATCCCATAGAGCAGCTCCAGGTACAAAGCTGGTCCACACACGATCCCATGGGATCATGAGTTCTTTGATGGTTTGGCCAAATTGTGCCAGTTCCCTTCGCAGGACTTCATTACTCCTTTTGAATTAACTCATTTGCATCCCCACACAAATCCTTAAGAAAGAACTTTAAAATTTGCTTTTAGTTCCAAGTGATTAAAAGACCATAAAATGAGAAACATTTGGAAATGTAACTTGGAGTGCTATAGACTGACACTGAAGGAAACTAGAATATTTATGAATTTGATGAGGGTTATAAAAGTATCTGAAATGACAGCATGAATTCAAATGGGCATTTGAGAAAAAGGGAGAAGATAATGTTTTTTATGTTACATAATGAAAAAAGAAACCAAACAGAATCATATTTGTTTAATACAGGGTGATTCTGATCTGGTATAGATGTGGTTTCCCTATGTCACCCAAATCTTCAGGTGCCAGTGTCAAAGCTACTTTAATGCAGAGAAAATTTTAAAACCTGTATTTCTATTAGAAAGCATATTTCTAACTTTGTTCAAGGATAAGACCAGGAGACACAGCCTGTATCCTTTGTTAGAAAGCTACAAACTCAATGAATCTTGACATTCCAGGTGCCAATTGCAAGATAAGTGTAGCTTAGCTGGGACAAAATGCTTCTCTTTTCCAAGTCCCAGAGTGTTATGACTGCAAGAACATCTCTGCCTGGTCTCAGAAAATGATGGATTCTTCCTCTATATTGTACAATAGTAAACTCATATGTTGCTCATAGTTGGTGTTTCTGTAAGAGTGAGTTCTGCCTAGCAATTAATGACAAAGACCTGTGTAAGATATAATGTTATCTACCTTCTGCAATTTCTTTTGGAAACATGTATAAATGATTGGAATTCTCAAGTCAGGGTGGATTATTTGGAACTGAGATTCCCATCTGCCTGCTAGAGTAATAAAGCTGCCTTCTACTGTTCCTCTGGTGCTGTGTCTCCTCTTGGTCCGTCCTGAATTCTGCACCAGCACCTTGGTCTCCTGGGTGGCAGGGTGGTTTGGTTGCATTCTTAATCATTGAGGCCTCCTGCTGCAAGGCAGTGAGATCATGGGGACCCTGTGCTCTTAAGGATTCATCTACTTCTGCACCACCAATCGTTTCCTAAGGGGACAGACCCCAGTGGGAAGAGGGAGTGTTGCCTCTGAGTCTCTGTCTCTCATGCCGTCGTGTAGCCCATTCTGCACCCAGCCAGGCTCCTTATATTTGTCCACTGGGTTGTGCTTCAGCCTTCACCAGAGGCTGAATAGATGTGGGAAGGAAAAATGAGAAAAGAAGGATGAAACGAAAACAAAGTATTTTGAACAGGGAGGTGAACTGGTGTGAAAGGAGGGGACAGGAAAGGGGAAAAAGTGAAATTTAAACACCGTGAAGTATTGCACAGTCATAAAGAAGGATAATTTTGAGTTCTGTGTAAGAAAATGGAAATTGAATTCATAATGGTAAATTAAATAAATATAATACAGAAGTGTAAATATCACATAGTTCTCTAATATGAGAGAAAAATATCAATAATTGGAAAAAGAAATTATAGAGACTTGGTAAGATAGAGAAAAGCAGACTGCAGGAATAGATTTGGGCAAAGAGATAGAGGGTAGGACTGGGAAGAAGAGTTAGTAAAATTTATCACGATGCAGAAATCTGAAACAATTCCACTAGCTGAATTTAATGTTTACTTATTAAAAATGTATATTAATTAGGAAGAAAAAATATAAAGAAATGAAAAGAAGGACAATTTATTGCCCATGGAAAGAAACAGGTGAGAGTTGGAACTAGCACCGTTTTGGTGTACCAAATTGGGAATGGGTACATTACATTACTCACTTTTTCTACAGTGAGATTTTCTAAAGTGAACTGAGAAAATAACTGTATTTTTGGATTTTGAATTTTTAAATGATTTTACCAGTTAAAGGAATTTGTAAAATGGAACTGTAAACAATGCAGAGTCAGTGTAAGAGTGCGCTTTCACTAGAACCCAGTGATTTCATTCATTGCTCGATATTTGAAGGTTGCTCTTTTTGGAGGAAACTCGATTTTCTCAATCCTCATGTGAAGGAATACAGAAATATTTGTGCCTAATAAAGTTTCTTTAGTCTTCTGTGCAGAGACAACAAGAGGAATCAGAATTACAGATTGGTTTTGACTCACATGCTGACGCTTTTATACATATATCACCTCTAGATAAGTGGAAAACAAGACAATGCTGGATGTTCCACATCAAAAAACTGCTGTTTCCTCAGAAGTTAGAGTACACTAAAATTTGATGTCCCAAACCCTATCCAGTGATGACACCTGTGCTGTGTACACTGGCATCTGTGTGCAAAACCAGGAAACAGATCAGGACCCAGCATCCCCCTCGCCCCCAGCAGACTTCTCCTCTCTCCTGGGTTTTCCAGATCTCAAGGTAACAGAGATGACAACCAACCCATCCACCTGATTGAAGGAGGAACCAACAACCAGGAGGAGACTTGTACATCAGGACTGTAGTGTCACGCTACCAGAGAGATCGAGCGGCAGACAACCATGGAGGGGGGACTGCTAAAGAGAGGCCACCTAAGATGGCTTGGGAGGCCCAGCATGAGAGCAGGATGCTCACGCTGCCTGTATTCCTTTGTAGTGGGGATGGGGTTTTGGGGTAAAATTACCAGAAGGGCTGGTCCTGAAGGAGAAGATGGTTAGTCTGGTGCCGTTTGAGCTCTGGCACTGCTGCCACTGAAGAAAAAGCAGAGATAGCAATTTCAATCCCAGACATAGCGAATTTCAACCTAAAACTGACTAGAAAAGAAAAAGATGTTCAGTACAAATTAGTCAAGGGAACAGTTCAGCAAAAAGAGATAACATACAGAAATTTATATAATGATATGGAAGTCTTTGTCTTCCTAAAGCAACTACTGCTGAACATAACAGTCAAATAAGTGCTAGTGTCATCATAATGAGGAAAATTATATCCCACTTTCATGGAGATTGCTCAGCAAATCACAAAACCTATGCAGAAAACTCAGAGCTGAACCACACTCTTGAATACATGGACTTAATAGAATCTACAGAGTACTCAATTATACTACGAGGGAGGACATGCTATTCTATGCAGCACAGGGTATTTTTTCCAAAATACCTCACATACTAGTCCACAATGCCTGCTCGGATAGACATAGAAGAGTCAAAAACATCCCATGCATGCTGTCAGACTCCAGTTCAATAAAATTAGAAGAAATCAACACCAGATGAAATCATGGAAAATGTAGAAGCACCTGGAAAACTAATACCACAGTGCAAAACAACTAACAGGTCACAAAAGAAAGGAAGAAAGCAATTAAAAATTTCCAGAATTTAATAACACCTGTACAACTCACCGATACTTCTGGGACACTACAAAGGCAGCCATCAGAGGAAAATTTATTGCAATACATAATTACATTGGAAAACAGAGTGAGCTCAAGTGAATAACTGGAACAAGCACATTAAGATGCTTGAGAAACACCAGTAACTGACCCAAACTCAAATAAAATGAAATTTTAAAGTTTAGAGTAAGAATCAATGAAATTGAGACTATAAAGCAATACAAATTATAAATAAAGTTCTCGTTCTTTCAGAACTAAATAAAATAGAAAAACCCTTATAGACTTATCAAGAGAAAGAGATAAAATGAATCACCTCAATAAAATTAGAACAGGAAAAGCAAAATTACAACAGACACAATTAAAATTCAAACCAACATCCTACATCGTATTAAATTGAGAAAACCTAAAATGATTCCCTGTTAAATCATGAATGAGACAAAGATGCCCGCCATTAGATCTTCTCTTTAACATAGCACTAAAAATACAGTGATACCCAGAGCAAGCAGGCAAGGAAAATAAATAGAAATGCAATTGAAAATTATAAAAATCAACAGCTAATGGTCTAATGCTATCTTAAGGCATAATATGTTCACCCAGCCTGCCACATAGCCAAACAAACAGATTCGACCTTGACTGACTCCACCCAGCCGCAAGCTAGAGATACTCAGCCTCACTGGACCCAGTTGCACAACTTGTGTTTATAGACCACAAAAGTGTTCTGTTTGTTACTTGTTTCAAGGACTTGTCATCCAAGGAGTGAATGGCTCATTTGAAGACAATGATTGATTCTCTTTGCTCACCCAATTCAGTGATCTTCCTGCTGTATGATACGAAACTCACCTGAAATGAATCTGGCTAACAACGTATGACAAAAAATACGTAACTAACTGTAAAATAATCCACTCTTGGCCTTTTGTTCTTTGTGCTTAAATCATATATAATTGTCTGTTTAACCCCAAGTCGGTGCTGGTGATTTGGAACTGAATTCCCACCAGCCTGGTAGAGAAAATAAAGAGTTGCCTTCCTAGTCCTTGATTTAGAAAGTCCTGGAGAGGGAGATAGCTCTTCTAGTTAAGTTACCAGGTACTGAAACAAAATGAATACATGTAATAGAAGAATTCAAATTATCATTATTTGCGGATGACCTGATACTCTACATGGAACACAAAATGTACTCCACCAAAAAACTCTTAGAATTAATAGCCAACTTCAGCAGCATAGTAGGATACAAAATAAACAAACAAAAATAAATAGTATTTTATAAACTGAAAATGAGCTCAATGAGAATGAAATTATGAAAATAGAACCATTCATGGTATCCTCAAGAAAAATGAAATAAGTAGAAATAACCTTAACCAAAGCTGTATGAAAAAACCTCAATACTTGAAAATTGAGATTACAGAGAACATCAGAAAATAAAAAGATATACCCTACTCTTATATGGGCATAACAAATATTATCAGAAATGACCAGATTCCAAAAGTTTTAATAAGGACTTAATGCAGTTATGAATAAAATTCCAATAGCGTACTTCACAGATCTAGTGAAAATAATCCTGAAATTCATATAGAATTCAAGATGACCCAGAATAGCAAAAGCAATATTGGGGCATAAGAGTAAAGCAGGAGGCATCAGATTACCGGACAATCAAAAATACTAAAAGCAACGGTAACAAAACCATCATGATAATAGTACAGCAACAACAACAAAAATGTGGCTCAGCAGAATGGAAGAACCATCCCAGATAGTTTCCTGTTAGCAATTTGCCAAAGGAGTCAAAAGCACTCATAAGGATAAAGACAGTCTACTCAAAAATAGCACTGGGACAACTGGATATCTGATTGCCTGAAGGTTGAAACTGTACCCAAAAAGAAAATGTTGAACCTATTGTAAGATAAAATAGGGAAAACATTTGAGGCCATTTGTGTAAGAGAGATTTCCTACAAAATTTTTGTAAAATTTTCCACAACTGTGCAATAAATACCTACAAGAAAAAACAAGCATACAGCAAGTCAAAAAGCTGCTGCACAGCATAGAAACATTGGCAGAGTAAGGAGACAAAGTGCAGAATGGGAAAACATTTCTCCAGATATGGCTTAGACAGAGGAAT
>RJWM01044048.1:0-13488 GCA_004363535.1 Dasyprocta punctata | reverse complement strand
TGTATTTTGCAAGTGGAGGGACTGAACACTTGGGCCCAGTGGGCAAACTAGGGTAAACTATTACTGTGTTGATTGCCTCCAATGAGCCAAGTGTCTGTACGCTCATAAAGTCTCTTTCCACATGAATGCTGGCCTCTGACCAAGGGGACATTAGCAAGAGGATGTCAGCAAACACTCAACAAGACCATCACCTTAGGGCCTCTCTTCCTGGAGCATTCTCACCTGGACACCAGCCTCAGTGATTTAAGCAAGGCCTGGCAATTCCACTGAAGAGAAAGCCATGTGGAGAGGAAAAAGTACCCACTTCACCTGCACATTGTCATCAATAGCAAATCATTGTTATTCAAACCACTGATTTTTATAGGGTTGTTTGTCAAACAACAATAAACACACATGTGAAACAAGGAATGAGTAGGACAACTTCATTAAGAAGATTTCAGGGGGTTGAGAGAGAGAGGCCATAAAGAGGGACACCTAAAGAAAGAGCAGTTTAGGAGGGTGACAGCAAGTGAACAGACCCTAAAGTAGGGTCATACGTGGCTCATTCAAGGAACTTCAAGGAGCCAGAGAAGCTAGAATAGAAGGAGTACAGGGAAGAACTTTCAGAGATAAGGCCAGAGCAGTGCATGGGCTAGACCAGCACAGGTTGTCAGTTATTGCAAAGACTGGAATGTTTTACACTAAGCTGTTGGAAAGCTACTGACATTTTATGTGTTCACCCAGTCATTCAATGAATATCTCTTCAGCCCGAGTATGTGCCAGGTTCATGGAGCTGGACATTCAATACTCCTAGTGACCAAGACTTCATGTGTTTCCTGGTAGAAGGAGGTAGAGATGGGGAGAAAGGGAGCAGGATCATAAAAGAAGTGGACCTAGTGGACACAGGGAGACTGCATTGGCTCAGCCCAACAAGAAGGATAAAGATCCGTTCAGCCAAGACCTCTCTTTGCTTACCTCAAGGTCTCTCTTCAGGATCATTTGCTACAACTTTACATCAGGGCTCAGCATACCTGTAAAGAAAACTCAGTTCTCTTTTGATGCAGTTCCATTTGCTAAAAGCTTTCTTCCACACAATTCAGGGCATTTCATCAGTCATGCCCATGGATTCCCAAAAGATCTTGCCAGGCTTCAGCATTCTGTGCTCGAAGTATGTGTCAATATATTTACAGAAAAACACTCTGTTAAAGCTAAAAAGAATCTCTTCAAAAAAGACACTCTGTACTTCCCAAAGGGTACTTTACGAATATAGTACTTTACAGATTGCAGTGAGGTTTCAGAGCAATTGACTCACCACCTGCATCTTATTCTTACAACCAGACAAAATGACAAAGCAGCAAGTAAAGGAGGCATAGCACTCACATTATTATCCCTTTAAAAAAAAGTTCATGAAGCAATCTTCCTTAAGTGTAGTGCCGTGCACATCAGAGTATATTTGGCCCGTGGATGATGACAGCATAACGAGAGGACTCTGTCAGGCCTTGGCAGGAATTGCTTCTGAAGAAAATTGTGAAGATCTGATGGGGAGGGAGGAATATATTTTATTCCTAAACTGGACAACTGAACAGCTTATGTGGAACCAGGATCACATACAACTATGTGTAAACAATGATCTCACAGAACTTCTGTCAAATACATTGTCTCTTTAGAAGGGAAACAGAAATATTTCCTTCCATTGGAATAAAATTCTTCTACTTATGGTACCCATCCATGGGTTTGCAAAGAGAGAAAATCCCAAAATACTTTGCTGCTTTAGGACAGACCTTTCTTCAACTAATTTCTCCCAGGAATGCAGGAAAATGGTTGTCTTTGTTACTTTTCACTCATTGCCGAGACAAAATACCTGATGCCCAAAATTAGGGAAGGTTTATTTCTTACAGTTTCTCAGGAGTTTCAGTCCATGCTTAGTTGGCTCCAAGGTAGCATGGTGTGGCAGGGCTGCCATTCATGGCAGCTGGAACCACAACCACAAGGCACGCTGTTGAGAGACAGAGTGGAAGCAAGGAAGGGGAAGACCCGCCTCCTTTACACTGTATGTTGAGTCCACCCCTGGGCGGATGCAGCACTCACATTGCCAATCCCTGTGCCAGACTCAGCCCCATCAAAAGTATATGAGGACTTGGGGGTACATAGTATATCACTCAATACATTCCACCCCTGGACCCCCAAGGACTCATTTACATTTTTAATATAAAAGACATTTAGTCCATCTCCAAAATTTGCCAAAGGCCTAACAGTTTCAGCATTGCTGAAAAGTCCAAGTCCCAAATCTCCTCCAAGATCTATGGCAAACTCTTAACTGTAATCCCCTGTACAAATGAAAACGATGTTAAGCACTTCCAACATATAAAGGCACAAGGTAAACATTACCATTCCAAAAGTTACAAACAGGGGAATACAAAGCTTTGGAATCAAAGCAAGTCCAAAATCCAGCAGGGCAAACATTAAATCCTAGAGTTCTCTGCTCAGCTTCTGAAGCAATCTGGTTGCAAGCACCAAAAGGCTTGAGTGATTCCACCCCTGCGGCACTTTCAGGGGTCTTAACTTCCATAGCTTCCCTTGGACAACCCACGTTCCTTGGCTTCACCCTTACATCTTTACACATTGCTCTCTGCAGGCATGGTGGAAGCTGCTTTAGCCTTTTCTTATACTTAAAACCAGCACCACATGGATGCTGCCAAGGTCCACTGCAGGCTGGAGCAGTAGCCAGGCTCCTGTCTTTTGGCTGTAGGGGTTGACTGCCTGGATCATTGAGCTCTCTGAACCTGATTGTGAGGAACAACTTCTCTATGCCACCATTCTGGAATCCAGCGTGGCCACTGCCATTTTGGGACCTGGTGCAGCTACGACCCTTTTGAAACCTCCTGTGGCCTTTGTCCCCACTCTGGGACATGACATTCTGTGGCTTTTTCCTCTGAGCAAACTCAGTTTTGAAGACCTGAGGCTGCAAAGGGTGGAGGCCCACTGCTTCCAGGGATGCCCCCAGGCCATCTTTTTTATTCCTTTGTTCCTTCTCAGCAATCAAGGTGTCAGCTCCATCTTTATAGTCCACAACTTCCTGGCCAAACTCACAGGGTTTTAAATCACCATGCTGGGCTCCTTGCTCTTTATTTACAACATAAATCTGGCTAAGAGCCCCCAACAAAAGCCAGGCCACCATTTCAATATTTGGTTGCCTGGAGATTTCTTCCACAAGATTAGTAAATCCATCACCTTTAATCTCAGTCTCAGGCAAAGTCTCTCGGGAGGGGCAGAATGCAGACAAACTTTCTGCCAAGTCATAACACACATCATGTGGAGTCCAACAACCGATGCATTCCTTCTTCCCAGTAGAAACCTCCCAAGCCTAGTCCTTACTGGCAGGCTTTCTATCAGCCTTCTGGTCTCCTGAGCTCTGACCAGAATCTCCCATACAGAACAACCTAAGCTTTTCCAGCTCTATGTATGTAGGCAACATCTCAGAACCTTTCCAAATTCTTCCCACAAGCCATTTCCAAAGGCTCTCAAACCACATGGTCAGGAATAGTCACAGCAACAACCCCACTCCTCTGGTACCAAATTCTGTCTTAGTTACTTTTCACTTGTTGCCAAGACAAAATACCTGACACCCAAAAGTAGGGAAGGAAAGGTTTATTTCTTACAGTTTCTAGGGAATTTCAGTCCATACTTTGTTGGCTCCAAGGCAGCATGGCATGGTGGGGCTGCCATTCATGGTGACCACAAACAGCAAGTATGCTGGTGAGAGAGAGCGGAAACCAGGAAGGGAAGACTCACCTCCTTTACACTGTATCTCAGCTCCACCCCTGGGTGGGTGCAGCACTCACATTGCCAATCCTCACACCAGACAACAAACCAATAACAAACCAATAACTCAGCCCCATCAAAAGTATGTGAGGACTCAGCTGGGGGTTTGGCTCAGCAGCTTAAGCACCTGCCTGGTAGGCATGAGGTTGTGAGTTCGATCCCCAGTGCCACAAGAAAAAAAAAAGTATATGAGGACTTGGGGGGACATAGTATATCACCCAATACAATGGTCCTTTTCATCTGTGTTATTTCTTAAGTTCTAATTAATGACAAGATTTCAATTTTCAGCTGCCTGATATTTAATAGCTTGACTGAGCATTTGTTTTCAGCCAACAGTTCATATTTTTCTGATATAAGGGGCATATGAAATAGTTTCTTAAAGGCCAAAAATAGTATTTATTGTACCTACTAATGCTTTGCCCTGAATCTTTTAAATCATTCCTGTATTAGGTGTTTTATTTTTCATTTTAAATCATTCACTTTCAAAACCCCATAGCCTAATATCTCTTGAAATATGACTCTGGTTTTCAGACCCATAACAAAGTATCTCATGTTCTCTGCTGTTACAGCCCCTGCACCCTCTCTCTGGTCCTGCACTTTAATTTCTCTTCCCTAATTAGAAACAATAATTTCTGAAGATTCCAGTCAGTCATTTCTTTACTTAACTCTCTCCTCAAAGAACTAATGAATGGTTCTCCAAATATATCCCTTGGTTAACCAGAATCAGAATCACTTGGAATCAAAATTCAGGTCCTGAGGCCTCAACCCCAAACTTAATAACTTGCAATTTCTAGGTGTATGGCCTAGAATTTTCACCAAACATCTTAATTTGACTTGATCATACTGGACACCTGGGGAGCACTGCCCCAGATAGTGGTCCTTAAACACAACAATAATCTAATAAATACAGCAAATCCTCAGCCTGAGAAATCATACAGAAAGACCACATTTTGTCCATTCTCTCAGGGAGTTCACAGAATCCTTGAAGTCCTTCAATGCACACTTGCCCCAGGGTGTCTGGGCCTGCATTCAGAACCTTTCTTTAAATAATCTCTTTGAGGCTTCCAAGGAAATCACTGAGGGAAAACTGAGCACATACCATGCTCCACTCTGCTCTATCCTATTGAGAAAAGTCGTTGACAATTTATGTCTTTTATCTCAACCTCAAAATGAAGTATGTTTCTTCTTATCCAATTCACACAAGTACTGTGAAGCGAAATTGCTTTAAGAGCTTTAGGAGAAAGGTGCCATATAAATGCAAATAACAGGAGATTTGATAAAAGGAAGAGTCATCTCCAAGTGCACAATGGCTGCCCTATCCAAATGAACAGCTTGAGGTTTCACTGCCATTATCATTTGGTATGTATCACAGGATAAAGGCTAGGTAGTAAGTCTTCTAGAATTCCTGTTACTTGAATTGTAGACATATTTATCTCATGCTGCCATATAATGTGCAACCTAGAGAACTGAAAGAAGATAGCAGAGATTTTAAGTCCTACAGGCTTGTTTCTGACACCCCAAGGGAAAAGTGATATTGCTGATAGGAAAATGTTCTCCAACTTGCCATTCAACCCTAGAAAGCAGTCTAGGTGAACTCTGGAGTGAATACTCAGATTGCTGTTCTATCCCTGTGGCAAGAGTATTTTGTAATACCCAGGAACATAAACAGATAAAATTGATTAAACACAAATGCCAACACCTAATCCAAAACATCCATCCACACATTGAAAGTCTGGTATTTTCCATGTTAATTGCTTAGGCTATCTTGTCTACCATATCCCTATTCCACTTAGCTGGTTTTTGTAACCAGGGCAACTGGTGGTCAGCCTAAAGAGTTGCTAAGGAACTCCTATACAGAAAATAATAAGTACATTACAGAATACATACTTTTTTCTAGATACTTCTGCTCTTTGGATGGTATATCAGAAACCATTCCCAAGCTTCCTCTGGAATTTTTTCTGAAACTGCTCACAGTTTTGCTAATAATGGATCATAGTACTCCTTCTTGGGTTGCTACAGTTGGAAGAGCAGTTGAATAAAATGTCTGCAGAACCAATGAGTGAGCAGCCAAAGGCATTTTGCATGGTACCTTACTAATTACCTTTAAGATACCAAAACAAAACAAAACCCTCAGGAGAATTATCAAGGACCAGAAAGTAATCTCACCTTCCAAACTTCCCCTTGTTTTGCCTGAGCTCCATAATCTATGTGTTAGATCCCAATAACTGTACAAGACAGAAAGAAACTGATTACCTATCATGCCTGAGACAGCTGAGACTTTATCTTGCTTGTTATGAATATTATTCTTTTTGTAATTAGTGTCTTTTTAGGTCATAGTATTAATTTTCTACTTGTTTAAAAAGACAGGCAGAGACTGCTTATTTTACTTTTTAGCAAACTTATAAAGAGAATCCATTCTCATGAAGAAATTGATCAAGCCAAGACCTAGTCCAAAAACTACCAAATGGGTGATGGGAAAGAAAACCCATGCTGCTCAGTACAGACTTTGGATGTCATAAACCCAATCAAGTATACTATCTTGCTTTCTTCCCAGAGTTCCATGCAGGAAGGGGTACAAAACTCAGCAGAACAACATATAAGGTCCAACAAGTCCCAGTTCAAATGCTTCTGTGCATATTTAGTGTGCCTGAATGAAAGAGAAATCTAATGCTTTAAAAATGGAGATCATTTTGTGTCTTTAGCCTCTCCCTGCCACATTAAGCTGAAGTTTCAAATATGCTAGCATATATCAAAACCAAAAATTTCATAACCACAGCAAGACATGCTTTCAAAAGAATGCTAAAAAGTCCTACTCGAACAACATTTCTTACTCTTCAGATCATAAACTTTGAACCTACAGAGCTTTCATGATATATCACTAAATAGAAGGATTCACAGAAGCAGAGTTATCACTTTTTAGTCATGTGGAAGAGAGCTAATACAGAAGATAAGCCTGAATTGAGTCAGAAAATCTCCATTCTATTCATTACATCAATAGAATTCTTCCATCAAAATACCAATGAAAATAATACATCTGCATAAGACATTTGAAGTGAACGTTAGAACTTTCTTTGAAATTGCTTAATATCTTATCTTTTTGAAACTTAACAGATCCCTGCTGCAGATGGGATGTACTATTTTGTGATGAGGACAGAAAAGTCCTACTCATGAAAGAACTATTGTATCACTCTGTTTCATGTTCAAAAAGTGTTTTTAAAGTTGTTGTCCATGCATGAAAATGAGGCTAAAAAAAATTGAGCAGTAGTTTCTTCTCCACTTGATACATGTAAAGTCCATTTTTCATCAACAGCTCTTGGAAAAATCTGCCACTGATTGCAGCTCTGCTTTTCTCATCACAGTCTGATGGATGTTTTTGCTCAAAATAAGCTGCCCTTTGCTGATTGCTGCAGGCTGCTTGGTCTGTCAATTGTGAAGATACAGCATTCCCCAGCCAGGCCACATTGCTTATTGTAATCAGAACCAGATGCAAACATTCATCCCAGTGATACCCCTCACTCTGATCTCTATTTGCTCAGCTACAGTGTTCATTTTAGTTGTGAGGTGTCCTTGGAACAAAAGTGCCATGGGTTAGAGATCAAATCATTCACCCTTGTTGAGTTAAAATCCTTTGTTCAAAGAATAAGTCTGTCGTTTTTTGTGAAAGATGTGCAAAAAGAAGGGTGAGTTTTCTTTTAAAATGCAACTGGATAGAATCTGTCAGATTTGATAAGAAAACAGAAAACTAGAGACTAAAGATGTACACCCCTGATAGCAACTCTGAATGTCACAGGTTTAATACTTGTCAGTCAGAGGAATGTCAGTTAAAAGCATGTTTGTATGTATGTGTTGTGCAATACAGGGAATCAAGTGGTTAAACAGAAAGACCCTGAGCTCCTTCCTAAATACTGCTCTTACAAGGGAGATGTGGACTTTAATGATGTTATTTTAAAATACCTGCATTCTATTCTTATGTATGTGCAATGAAGATCCACGGTAAGTTCCTATCTCAAGTATGATTTTTCCTGACAAAAGAGGTTAGCATTTGTGTAAGTCAGAATTTGGTTCGGTTGCATATAAAAGACAAATCTAACAAGGGAGTAGCTTAAATTCTTAGAAGACAGAAAGAATGTGTGTCTCATACATGGAAGGGTTTTCATTAGGACAATGTCTTAGTTACTTTTCTCTCTTTACTGAAACAAAAACACCTGATGCCTAAAATTAGGGAAAGAAAGGTTTATTTCTTACAGTTCTTGGGGGTTTCAGTCCATACACAGTTGGTTCCAAGGCAGCATGGCTGGGGGGGCAGCCATTCATGGTCACTTGCAAACCAGCAAGAGAGAGAAGACACACCTTCTTCCCGCCCTTACACTGTTTGTCGGCTCCACCCTGGGCTCAATTCCAGTGCTAGACAACAAACCAATCATGAATGCTAGACTCAGCTGCGTCCATGATTACATGAGACTTGGTGGGGCCACACAAACAATCTATAACAGACAACTTCCTTCTACACACCCACAGGGTGCAGCGTGAACCCATCCATCCAAATCCTTGACAGCCTGGAATTAGGACCATTTGTCCCCTCCTTGGGAACCATGCTGAGTGAGCTGTCTGTCCTCGCACCTAGTCCAATGCTAGCTTTCAAAACCTTCTTCCCCATCCCACACTTCTTATGCGACTGAGCCACACAAGCCTCAACAGGCCTGGCAACTGGGCCCCGAGGACATGGCAACAAGGAGGCTGATTGTACAGGACCAAGTAGACAGATTAGAAACAGGATGAGTATAAATGAGCACTCATAAAAAACAGAAGAAACACATTTTCTGGTTTTTTCTTCCAAAAAAGACTAAACTTTCTGTTTTATGTTTTTGGCAAAGTCAGCAAGCCTTTTAAGTTTCTAGCAGTGTCTACTATCTGCATAGTAGAAAATTCTTCTAGAGTAGCCACACTTGTTTTGCTCTTCAAGTCATTCCTCTTAGAGGAACCATTGGGAGTGTAAATAACTTGGGACAACCCATCACCACTATGGGCCAACACTGCAAAGTATAAGTGCCCCAGGAAATTCTCTTTTGTGGAGAAGCTGGAGTTGGGTGGGTGTTGACCAACACCAACTACGGCAGCCCAGGGTTCTCTGGAAGTACATGCTGAAAGGTTGTTTTTGCACATGAAATGCTTGTGAAGATAAATGCCTGTGGATGGAAGAAGCAGAAATAAAACTGGGCAGAAGGAGAGGTTAAATTGCAGAGCTGGCAGAGAGCTCTAAAGCAAGTATGGTCTAACAAAATATCTATCTTCAGGCTAAAATGGACTGGTCTTTATCTTCATCTCTTATAATCATCAGTTGTGTCCTGAGGACCCCAACTGAGGCCAACGCAAAAGGAGCCGACAGCATCAGGCTGTCTGCTGACTGCACTCCCCACAGTTGGGCAGCCAGATCTGCCTTCTAGGGGGGTCAAGCTGCCAGAGTCTTCCCCATCTCCTATAGACAGCAATGTCGAGCCATAAAAGGATTCCAGTGTTTGCTGGAGTCTGCTGTTCATACATTGATTTGTTATCACAATGGAATTGACACAAAAATCACTGTACTTCAGCATTCGACTCCCATCAGAGAATGACTGCTTAATTGATAGCAGATTTGAAATGTTATATAAACAGCTCAATTAAGATCAGGACAACTGGAAAATCAGGCTTACTCTATCGGTTTTTACTATAAAGATCAATGTATATAAATAACAATTTTTCATTTTTAAAAAGATTTGAATGTACTTCATAATCAATAGCAAGAAACCTAAAGATAAAGACTATGGAGGAAAATGATGCTTTAGCAGATTTCCATTATTTTCTAAATCTTGCCTTACCAGGGAGCAAACTGTTTTAGTACTTATTTTCCAATTTTCAGTTCACTGAAATGCAATACATGCCTTCATTTTCTATTTAAAATGTTCGGTGATAAGCTGGATTTTCCCCAGTTCTCAAGGTAATCTTGCAATCACTGTGTGTGTCCTTCCATGGGGATTCCATCTGAGAAATGCTACGCACCCTCCTATATTTCACAAAATTACCAAACTCTCAAAGAAACAAAATATACCACAAGGGTTTTGCGAGATAGGAATCAAAATCATTCCTTACTCCACTAATAAAACTTAATTTATCATATTATTAAGTACAATTCTACCACAGTCTAAAACACAGATTAAGTTCACTTTATAATAAATTATTTTGAATATTTTTAAGAGGGAGGTACTTCAGAAAGGGGAATAATAATGAATCAGATCACCAAACTACTGTGAATTCCACAATGACACATTTCTAGGTAAGTGTCAGCTTCCATTTTAGCCTTCTTATGGAGGTACTCTTAAAATAATTGTTAAAAATTTTCAGCCAGGAATGAAGGTGCACTCCTATAATCCCAACACTCGGGAGGCTGAGGCAGGAGGATCATTGCAAGTTTGAGACTAACCTGGGCTACAAAGTGAGCCCAAGGCCAGCCTGAACAGCACAGTGAGACCCTGTCTCAAAAACACACAAAAAAAATTATTAAAAATTTTCCTGACCAAAGAATTTTACTGGAGCACAGGCCAGAGAATGAAACAAAATAAGGAAAATAAGGAAGGAATAAAGAAGAAATATGAAGAGCACTGAAGAAATGAACAGGACCAAAATTTAAAAATGGCATGACGCTAGGTCAAGAACCAACAAACTAGAGCCTATGAGACTAATCAAATCCGTGATTTATTTTTGTAAATTAAGTTTTACTGAGTCAAATCTTTGACCAATGCTTATGTTAACTATAGTTGCTTTTACAGTACAATACAATTGAACCATTGCCAGAGAGATTGTATGGTCCACAGGGAGATAGATAGATATATATATATATATATATCTCATATGGCAGTCTTAGTCTGTTTTCCAATGCTGTAACAGAATACCTGAGACTGCATAAGTTACAATGAACAGAAATTTCCTTGGATCATGGTTTTAAGGCTGGGAAGTCCAACAATATGGCACTGCAATCAGATGGGCCTTGTCCTGTGTCATTCCATGACAGGAGGTGGAAGACCAAGAGCAAGAGAGCAAAAAAGGTCAAACTCCTGAGATAACTAACTCACTCCCACAATAACCACATTCATCTATTCATGAGGGCTGAGCATTCAGGACCTTGGTACCTCCCATTAGACCCCCACCTCCAATGATTTTGTATTGAGAACTAATTTCCAACAACTTCAAGGATATATTTACACCACAGCACTGGCATTTTCTAGGAAAAGTTTGCAGATACCTGCCCTAGGACATGGCAGAAGCTGAGTCACGAAGGGTACCAGGCTAGAAGCTATAAAGGATTTAACTGGTGAAGTAAAGTTTGGTGACAAAACAAGTGCTGAGAAAGGAATTTCAGGCCAATCAGCGATCTCTTTTAACTCCAGGGTTTTCAACCAGCCAGGCTGTGTTTATCTTGGTCTTCTCTGATAGTCTCTTGTTTTCAGTCACTCTTCCATCTCAATTTTCAGCCTAAAATGGTAGGTGCCTCTAAGTTTCTCTCCCTAGACCTCCTCTTTTTAACTCTCACTCTCCTGGCAGCATTTCTGTGGATGGTCTTAGCTTTAAGGCTAACAACCACCACCTCTACCTCTCCTACACTTGACATCCACATACCTACTGTCTCTAGAACAACTCTATTCCTCAAATGCAATGCACATAAAACTCAACCCTTTGTCCTCCCTAAATAAATACAGTGAAGAATTCAGATTTTGATAGTTAAAATCTTAATGCCATTCTTATTATGCCATGTATCTTTGAGCAGGTGACATAAACTCTCCAAATCTTAGAATAATAACAATGCCTATTGCTGAATATGATTATAAGAATTAAATAAAATACTGTATATGAAAGACTTAGAACAGTGCCTGGCATAAAGGAATAGCTTAGTAACTATCAGGAATAGTGAAATTACTACCAGGTAACTTTTTGTTAGGTTTGATTTTTGTTTTGTTTTTCACAGTACTGGGGAGTAAACCCAGGGCCTTCTCACTGAGCTACATACCCAACCCTTTTTTACTTATTTTTTGATGGAGTTTGGCTAAGTCATTAAATTTCCCAGACTGGGCTTAAGCTTGCCTCAGCCTCCCAGAGTGCTGGGATTATCAGCATGCACAACCATACCCAACCTAGATTGCTTTATTTTTATTCACAGTACTAGTAAATATCCCCTCTGCTAAATATCACCTTTGCCTTCTCGGCTCTCTCCTAAAATTCTGACCTCCCTGTGCTCCCACAGAACTGAAGAAGGCATTAACTCATTATTTTGTAATCGCTTATTTACATGTTGTTTCTCATACAAACCCATAGGCTCCTTGGTGACAGGCTGTGTCTAATTTAGCTCTAGATACTGAAAGAATATTGTGGAATGTATATAGGAAGAGTGGGCAGGCAGAGACTGGTAAGAAAGTACTAGATAAGATCTAAAAAAGGACTTTCAAATTCAGTCAGTGGGAGTGAGAATAAAAGACAGGGACTTCAGAAAAGTTCAGAAGAGACTCAACAAAACTTTCTAATGATTGGATGTCAGTGATGAGGGAAAGTCTTTCATTTTATTTCCAACCAACCACAAGTCTATCTACTCTCCAGGTAATATTTGCAGCAGAGCAAAGAGTACAGTTCTGAGTGAGCACAGGAAATGAGAGTGAGTTACATGTCGCTACAGATTTCCTCTCTGCCTAGCTCCTCACCTCCCTTTTTTGCCCTTTTTCTTATTCATCCAGGCAGTGGCACACGGTGGATGAGAGTGCAGACTTTGAAGTCAGGCAAATGCAGGTTTGTGCTTCAATTCATCCTTGATGACTGGGCCTGCTTCCTTACCTTTAAAATGGAAGTGAAGATTTTATCCACCTTGTTGGTTTGTGTGAAAATTGAATAGATAACACATGCACAGCTTTTGCCACAGCATCAGGCAAAGAATAAATCCTGAATATCAGCTGTTTTTATTTTACAAAAGACAAACATTTTGAAATAGTGAACCTTTAAAATTGTGGTTCACATTTATAAGAAACTTATGTGATAGAGCTACAACTTTCATATCATATACCATGAAATACAATCATACATCTAGCCCGAAATTTGTAAGAAAGTAGGTATTGAACATCACATTAAACCAAGACAAAATTTCATGCTATTACAAGTGATGATAGATATAATTTGGTACTAAACTAGAAAAAAAAGTGAATCAACTGAAATCATTTGACTACACTAATTTACTTTCAAATTAATCATAATAAATTAATAATAAGAATCTGTGCTTTTGTTGACAATAAATGGTGAATGACCAATCTAAATTCTACATATCTTTACTCACAAAAATTCTTTTACCTTTCAGGAATTGATCACAAAGCTCTTTAGATTTCAAAATTTTTACTCAACATAGAAAAAGCAAAAACACAAAATGCTTAGTTAATCTCATCCTGCTGGAAAATAGAAAGTAATTGTATAAGTAGTGTTTTATATTACTACAACTAATTTAAAAATGATTACAGTGTTTAGTGTTTATTTTTATTTAAGTAAACTATAAAATCCAAATGGGTTTTCAAGCTTCTGTTGGAAAAACTTTTCTTATTTACAAAAGTCACTAATTTGACTCTGACAGTCGTTTGTTCTTAATTTTCTTTTCAATCACATTATTGTCAGTAAAGTACCAAA
>RJWM01044047.1:0-13477 GCA_004363535.1 Dasyprocta punctata | reverse complement strand
TTATAAAAGCAGGAGAAAAGCACATGACTGGAAATATATTTAGAGATTGAGGGAAGTTGTGAGATTGTTGTTATCTGTTAATATGTCTGTAGATAATTTTGATTGGATACTTCAAGTAAAATTTTGTTAAGGATTACTCTGAAATGCCTTTCAATAGTACTGTTTAATTAATAGCACTGGTTAATTCTATTCTCTAAGCACTCATCAGGCTCTGTTTTATTTATGGCATTAGATAAGTGGAGAGAAGGAAAAGGAAGATAAGGAGAAAAGAAGAGAAACAAAAACAAAGAGCAATAAGGGGACAGGGTCACAAGATTGAACAGAAGAGCAGTCTAAAAGCAAGCAGTCCAAAAAGCAATGCTCATAATCAACAAACTAAATTAAAATTTAAGTTTTTCAAAGGAGAAAAAAGTTTGTTTCATATGGGTAATAGAAACAATCCACCAAAAAGAAATAATTACAAAAAGGTATGCACCAAAATTTGACACATCCAATTTCATGAAACAAGTTCAACTTGACATAAATTGGCAAATAAGTACCCATTCTAATATTGTAGGTAATTTCAATGCCCGAGTTTCACCAATATATAGGTGATTCATGCCACAAATCAAGAAAATATGAGTTGAGCTATAAGTAAACATTAATTAAAATGCATCCAGAGTGTTTGCTCCAACAACAAAAGACACACTATTTTTGGCATCTCATAGAACTTTCTCTGAATTTTATACTTTAGAGCATAAGGGAATTCTTAGTTTTAAAAAGTTGAAATAGACTCATGTGTTCTATGAAGTCACAAAAAAATTAAAGTAGAAATCAAGCAAAAGAAATCACCAAATGACACAAACATGGAAATTGCATCATACACTTTGAAGATAGGTGGGTCTTTTAAAATTTGGGGAGTATATTTAAAAATTATTTGAATAAAATAATAATGGAGATGCAACATACCAGAATCTGTGGGATACTATGAACACATTTCTAAGATCACATTTTATAGATACAAGTGCCTAAATTTTAAAAATGGGCTAATTACCTTCCAAACAAAAAATAAACAAACAAACACAAAGTAACCATGTTTATCAATTTCCCGGAAAAACAGTAGCACTACAAAATCAAGAGAAAACCATGAGAAAGGAAAAGAATGAAGAGAGGAGCAGAAATTAGTTAAAATGGTGACTAAAAGTGTAAGGTCGCGGTCGCGAGAAAAGACTCCGAGGAACGCAGGTCTCCCGAAAGGCAGGATTTTATTGTTCCACGCGCGTGGGGTCCCCAAGCAAATCACGGCCGAGGACCCTGAGGGTCGGGTAGGCAGGGTTTTTAAAACATAAAACCACAAAGTAAGCGTCACAGTAAGCGTCATTACAAAAGCAGATTGCATTGGTTATTTTGAACTTTTTGTGGAGGTGTCTTACACGGATTGGTGGGGTCATACGTAACCAAAGAGAGATGTTGAGTCACGTCCTAGTCAGTTATATTGGGTTTACTTTGGGACACCAGGTTTTAGGAACTGGGCAGTTTTATGGCCTACTGAGGAAATTGGTATTTGCTCAGGAGCTTTACAACATCTTAGTGGCTTAACCTTTAACTCCTCAGAGGGACATTCCATTTCTGGAATGTCCTAGGTCGGGGGGGGGGGTTACATCCAGGCCTTACATAAGAACAAAACGATTTGTCAGTTAACCTGAGTCAGATCTTTAAATGGATAAATAAAAATTTTAAACTCTTAGACAAACTTACTAAAAGAAAAAATACCCCAACTAATAATATTAGAGAAAAAAATAATATTATTAAAGATGTCATTGAAATCCATAGCATTATTAAAAACTATATTGACTACTTATATTCCAGTAAATTGGAGAATCTACAAGTAATGAGTATATTTTTGGACAGATATCACTTATGAAAGTGGAATCTAAAATACAAAATATGTAAAAACATTAGTACAAAGCAATGGATTGAAATATTAATAAAACTCTCCCATCCAAAGAAAAAAAATCCAGAAGCCAGTGTACTTACTGCAGAATTATAACAAACCCTTTAAGATGAACACCATGTTACTCAAATATGTTTCATGAAATAGAAGAGGAAAAAAAAACTTTTAAATCCATTCTATGAAACTAGTATGATCCTGATACTAAAATCACATAATGACTCAAAAATTAAGGCCAGAAGTCTAGCTCACTGGCACAGAACCTGTCTTGTGAGTGCAAGGTCATAAATTTGATTCCCAGTACCAACAAATAAATAAATGATGAAAGAAAATTACAAAGCAAAGTCCTTGATATGTGTAATACAGAATTTTTAATATGATTCTAACAAACAGAATTCAACAACATAGTAAAAGGATCATCCGCCATAACCAAGTTGGTTTTAAGTGAGATGAAAATGTACTATGTAGGAGACCAAATAAGGAGCATTGAGGCCTAATTGGCCTCTTCTGTGATCATAAAGCAGAAAGGCACCAGGTTGTGCTCCTTAGGCAACATGAGCAAGTGATGAAATGTTGCAGATTTGAGGAAAAGTTAGTATGGCTAAAATCTGGTTATTTAGCAGAACATACACTTTATTTATTTAGTTAGTTTTGGTACTGGGGATCAAACTCCCTACCTCATGCTTGCCAGGCAGGCACTGTGCCACTGAGCTATATCCCTGGACCCAGAATATATACTCTGAATATAATAGGAGGCAGATGTATCTTGTGTTACTTGAATTGATTGTACCTTTGTCTAAGTGAACAAAAGCACACAAGCCAGATGCTTGATGCTCTTCTGTTAGAGGCAAAACTCCCCGGGCTGCCTGCAGGTAAAACCACTTTATATCTGTTTGCCTTTTATCCTCATTCACCCCCAGGTCAGGGGAGCAAAGAAACAGGACTAGGTCCCTAGGAGTGACACCTGGTTGGGGAAAGGCGAGTGGGCTGGTTCCCTACAAGTGGCACCGGGGCAAGGACCTGTGATGGACATAGAATGGTTCGCTATAAGTGGACCCTGAACAAGTACTTCAGGACTGAAGAAAGTCTAGACCAAGGAAAGGACCTGGGAGCAGGGAAAATCAGAGCAGAGACTTGAAAAGCTCAGATTGGGGAAAAAGCACCTGACTGAAGAAGTTCCACCCCAGGAAGCTCTACAGCAAAACAGAAGAAGAGAAAAGGAAATGAAAGGTGAGTGTGCACTGTGATGAGACTGCCTCGAACACGGACAGTCCATTGATGAAGGTCAGAGTAAGCAATAAGGACTTCTCTGAAGTCACTTTGCCAAACCAGAAGTAAGAAAATGATCAAACAGATCATAGTCTGCCTCAACAACTGTATAAAAGTTGCCCGTGTTCCATTTTTCATGAGCCAGTGTAATTCACAGAACTGTGTCCTTCTAATTCCTTAAGCTGAAATCCATTTCCCAGTTTTATATACTTTGCAACTACACCTAATCATACTCTTTCTGACTCTGACGCATGTTTGTATGAATCTCACTGATGCAACGCGAAATGCTTGTCCATGATGAGAGTAAACGAACTTCCCAGAATGAGTTAAGATTCCCAACTCCTGCTTGGAAAGACCTCCTTTTACTTCAGTGGGAAATAATAGGAAGTACACTGGCAAGAAATTGTATGCCATTGTTTTGGTGTTTGAAATAATACCTTTATATTATAATTTATATTGATATTTATTACTACTGATATAGTTGCTACATAAACATGTAAGAACCAGAATAGAACAATTTTCAAATATTTCCAAAAAATGCCCATTGAGATGTATGTTAGCTGAATATCAGTCACTGTTATCATTGAGAATGTAAGAAACCTTACATATTTTCTATGAATATGTAATCTGAGAATAGAGTAAGAGGCCAAAGTAAGTTAGTTTTAAAAATATACAAACGTTCTAATTATTAAGCGATTTCATTTGATGCCTCCAAATTGTCACTTGGAACAAAAAAAGTCCCTCACCAGCTTGCCCAATGCAGTCTTCATATCCTTATTCCTCAGCGTGTAGATGAAGGGGTTCAGGGTAGGAGTCATCACGCCATAGAAGAGAGCCATGAACTTGGGCTGGTCCCTGGAGATGGAGGAGATTGCCTGAAGATACATGCTGATGGCTGGACCATAAAATAAGAGGACAATAATGAGATGGGAGGAACATGTCCCAAATGCCTTTTTCCTTCCTTCGGAGGATTTAATTTGAAGTACAGCACTTCCAATACAGGTATAGGAAGCTAGAATTAAGCCTAGAGGAACAGCTATTACAAAAATGCATGCCACAGACAGTGCAAGCTCATTAACCTCCTTTTCTCCACAGGCAGTCTTGATCAGAACTGGAATCTCACACAACAAGTGATCCAGTTTATTCACACCACACAGTGGCAACTGCAGTGTGACAGTGGCCTCTGAGACAGCATAGGTAACCCCAATCACCCACACTATGGATACCAGAAGGAGGCAGATGCGCTCATTCATGATGAGGGAGTAGTGCAGAGGCCTGCAGATGGCCACATAGCGGTCAAAGGACATAACGACTAAGAGCAGGCACTCTGTGGCCCCTGTTGTGCTGAAGACATAAAGCTGGACTGCACATCCCAGATAGCTGATTGTCTTCTTAGAGCTCCCCAGGTTGAAGAGCATCTGAGGGACAATGCTTGTGGTGTAACACACGTCCAGAAAGGAGAGGTTGGTGAGGAAGAAGTACATGGGGCTGTGGAGGTGGGGGTCTAACTTGGACACCAGGATGATGGCAATGTTTCCCATGATGGCCGTGGGGTATGTTATCAGAAGAATG
This sequence comes from Dasyprocta punctata, assembly GCA_004363535.1. Lineage (NCBI taxonomy): Eukaryota > Metazoa > Chordata > Mammalia > Rodentia > Dasyproctidae > Dasyprocta > Dasyprocta punctata. The sequence continues at coordinate 8,706 of RJWM01044047.1, read as the reverse complement.
ATGAAGAGAGGGAGCTCCAGCCAAGGTCGGTCAGCAAAGCCCAGTAGAACAAACTCCTCAGGGTGGCTTTCATTAATTACTGCCATTGTCTTCAATTAGCTTGCTGCAGTAAGAAAGTAACAAACATCTAGAGTGTTATGAAGAATGATAACACATTTTTATTACTAGTCATCTCATACTATAAGATGGAGTATAGTAACTTTGAGGGGTAATTATTCACATGGTGTTGATCAGGTCAAACAATTTCTCTTACCTTCAACTAGTAAAATCCTTTGTCTGAAACTGAATTTTCTCTTCTATACAAGACCACATCTTTGAATTCTGATGAAAATTAATGACAATAGAAATAACTGCTTTAAAAACCCCACAAATAATATTTTCCTACATTTACATTGCACTGAAATCAGCAGAAAAAGTTGGCAAATTAATACTTCCTCCTGTCATCTCATGTTGTAGGCATGGTATGGGGTTGCAGGTCACATATATTTTTTTCATAACCATTTCTGTAATTCAATGCTGAAATACTAAAAGTTAAAATTTTAAGCTAGCAATAATAGGAGAAAAACAAAGAAAACCTTGTGCATTAGGGTGAATCAACCTACCCTTGTCCAGCAACACCTATTCACTGCAATAATTGTATCATCCCCATGCAGAGGAAAAAACCTTCAGTGTTAAACTATGTACCTGAACTACTTAAAATTTAGTAGAGAATTAATACACATTTTAAAGCATCAGCTCCTTTTCCTACGTATGGAAGTCTCTTAACTGCAGTGTCAGAGGGTTCCCCATGATTAAAGGTTTATTTTGCAATTTTATTCTTGCATAAATATTATTTGGAGCTTTGTCAAAGTGACCTCTATGTTAAGTTTCCTTTCATCAATTCATCTTGTAAATTTGTAATCTTTTGTGAACTTTGGACAGTTATCAGTGCTCAATGACTTTGCGTATACAAGTATATTTTTGAACTCCAGGTAACTGCTATTAGGAGAGTATTCAGTTTTTCAATTATAATCCTGAGTCTGATTTGGATTCAAAAATTATTTTACTTATTGGGACATATGTACTCTTGGAGTTTTCAGCTAAAAGATATATTTAAAACAACAAAATTAAGAAGTTGAGTAATGCAGGATTCTGAGGATTACCATCAATATGTAACAAGGGTTCTGTTCATGTTGTTCCTATCCCTTAGTGGGGCAGTGTGTAGCAGAAACCCACTGTGTTCTCAAAGTGGTCATATCCAGTTGGAATGTTAAGATCGCATCCCAGTGACCATATTCAGAGTCATTCTGCAAGCCAACTGGGGCTTAAGGGACCAACTGTCATCTTAAACCTGCAAAGCACAATCTTGCTATTGACATTAAATCCTCAAAATCATTTTGTGACCTGTCACATAAAGCTACTCAAAGTTTAGAAATGGAACTTTCCATTTATCATATGTTTTCCTAGATGAGAAGTGTGAAATAACAATAATAAAATATAATATTACAACTAATCCTTAATCCTTTTTTCCAAGCATTCCAATAAAATTTTTACATCTATTAAATCAATTAGCACCTACCCCCACCTCCTGTGACATGCATACTGTAATATGTATATTTTAGGATGTTGTTAGTCATTCATTCCAATAGTCTGTAACTAACTTGGAAGGTTCTAAAGACAAAAATTGAACAAGCCTTGAGGTTGTGAAATATTAATACTGTGAGCTCATAATTTCAAGATTCAATTGATGTAAAGAAACAACAAAAACAAAACAAAGCAAACAAAAAAAGATTTCATTGGTGGCAATTATTCTCTAGGGATGAGCACTTGATGGATGTGGCCCTTACACCTTATTTAACTGACATTATTCAAGGTTATTTTTAGCGTAATATATGCATCTAGGTACATTTTGTGGCCCATATGAAAATTCTGCATTGCAAATGGATATGGAATAATCATGTTACAAATTAATTAAATTCTAAAAATAAACACTAAAAGTTTTTGATCCACTGCTGTTATTATATTATCAACTCCTATTATTTGCTCACCTTTTATACACTTCAGTATTTTAAAGAATCATTTTAGATTTGTTACAGTATGAGTTTTTCTTCTCTAATGACATTATTCACTTCAATATTCTTTAAGCAATTCATTAAGTTACATTGTTTTAAATTTTTCTCTTACCTTACTGGTAGATTTGTTCTGATGGGTCATCACTCGTGTCAAGAGATAAAATTAAAATACATTTATATACATCTATTTGCTTTGCTTTGTAATTTATGAATCAGGGCAGCCTCCATTCCATAGAAGAGGACCACGAGTTTTGCACGGTGAGAACAAGAGAAGAATGGAAAAAATAGTGATTTGTTAGCATTGTGTTGTTTTGGTTTCCTTTTTTCATAATGGTTCAATCAGAGGAATTTTCTTAATGTGCAGACTCTGGTGGACAGAAATCTCCTGGTTTTTTATTTTTTGTGGGGTCTATCAGATTCTTTGTACCTTCCATGTGGTTATGTGGTGTTTGGTTATATGACTCCAATTTAGCTTGCCTGGTGTGTTAGAGCTGATTGGAGGAACTCAGTTCAAATCTGGATTTCCCCACGAAAACGCTGGCTTGTGAATGAGTCACAGTGATCTGTTGTGAGGTGTGTGTGAACTCCACAATTCTAACCCTAGCCCATGCTGCCACAATATTTCTCTACTTTTTCCTCCTGGATTCAGTGGCTTTTGGAAATTGTATGTCTGGTGATTTTTCATCACTCTCAATGCACAGACATATTTTCCAGTCTTTCAACTCACTTTAACAAAATATGCAACTCAGTCCCTCTGCCAAATGCTGTGTCTCCACTTGCTTTTCCTTGCGGTCTAGCTTATTCTTACTTCATTTTCATCACATGCAATAGTTTATGTTCACCATACTTTTAGTTTTATGTGGAAAAGATTATATAAATAAATATTATCTGAAGTTATCTTATTCTGCGTTTAAGTATCTGTATGAAAATAAATCTATGAGAAATTTGACTTTGTTTTAAGATGACTTATACCACATATTCAGGTGTTTGAATGCTTTATCCTTTATTCAAGGGTCTAATTCATCAGATACAATATTTATTGAAATTTAAATGCATTTAATGTTTTAAGTGACAGACAATTACAAAGAAAAATCTACCTCTTCCCAACATTGCTGTGATATGTATTTAGTAGTGTAAAAAAGGCTGCATGGGATGAAATGCTCTTTACCTTTTATGTATTATTGTGCACTCTGATTGCCATATGTTTCAACAGTCTCAGAGAATGTGTGGCCCATAAAAAGAAGTGTCTTTTGCTTACCTTATATTCATGAATACCAGTCAATAAAAATTGCAATTTTTCCATAGTTTACATTAGAATTTTTCATACTTTCAGAGAAAAAAATCTACAGTACATAAACAAGTACAGTATTTAAGAATTAACTTCAAAATTATTATGTTTTCAGTTGATAGGATGTATCAAAGAGAACAAAGGAAGACACTAGTAAAAAATACACAATGCTTTGTGGATTTGCAATTTTTATGCTGTTCATGAAATCTCTTGGGTATGGCTTTCAAACAGATATTCACTTATCCTTATCCCAACTGGGCTAGCAGAGAATGTTCCTTGGGGAAGAGATCTTCATGGAAATGCTTCTTATATACAATTAGATGACTACCGAATTAGGTAAAAAGCAAAGGTCATCCATGGTTAGACATATTCTAGAACAAATTTATTCAGTTTCATGACACTGAAAACCCATTTATCTATGAATTTATATAAATAAATATATGTAGGTATTCATTTTGCTACTGATGAATAATAATGTTGCTATGTTATGAGGACAGTGTGATTTTTTGGTACATTTATGCATTGCATGTTGATCTGATGAGGAAACTTAGGTTGTTCACCAGCACTAATCATTAACATGAAGATATTCAAAATCTTATCTGCTCACTCTTTGGAATTATATAATACAACATTGTTAGTTATAGTCAGCTGCTATGCAGTAGAACACCCTAAAAATTCTTCATATATGGAAGTTACAATGACTTTGAAATTAAGTTAATTATATATTGCAGAAACTAAACACTTGTTGCATAATGAGTTTACATATCATGTCTCCCAATTGAAAAAGGATGATCTGTGCATTTCATTATGTCCCTTGGTGTGCAAAATATTTTTACTTTCAAGCAATCATAACTTTTGGTTACTTGTACTGTTACATTTTTGTCCAAAAAAATCTTTGTTGAGATCAACATTATAAAGCATTTCTCCTATGTTTTCTTACATTTCTGTTAGGATATGTTCTTAGATTTAAGTCCATAGTCTATTTTGAGTTGATTTTTTTTGCACTGATGAGAGGCAAGGATAACGTTATTCTTCATGCAGAAGATTTCCTAGTATCATTTGTTGGAAAGAATGTGCTCATCCCTATGTGTATCTTTGGCACAGCTTTCAAAAAGTGTTAGGACATAAGTGTGTGAACTTAGCTTTTTTTCAATTCTATTTCATTTCTCTTTGTGCTCATTTTTAAGAGAGTATCATGCTTTAGGTGTTCTATAACTTCATAATATATTTTTAAGTCAGAGTGTGTAATGCCATCAGCTTTGTTCTGTATTTTTCTGAGTGATTTAGAAACTTGAGCATTTTTGAGGTCCATAGAAATTTTAAAATTCTATTTTCTACTCCAATCAAGTAGGTAAGACTTTGGACACTAAATTTATCTCATTTTCTTTATTTTTGTTAACTAACACATTAATTGCATAAATTGAAGACTTTAACTGTGACATTCTCATACACTGATATATAAAACTTGGATTCAGACATTCATTTTTGTTGGCTCATATTATTTATACAGTCTAGTGGGCTTCATTTTCTGTACTTGTATATGCATATAACATACTTTGATAATTCATTCCCAACACCCCTTATTTCCTCTCCCTTTGCCTTCTTTGTTTCTAAATATTCTTTCTACATTCCTGTCATTGTTACATTTTCAAATTTCTTCTAGATTTCTGATGAGAAAACAACATATATATTTCTGTGTCTGACAGATTTCACATAACAAGATGGTCTCTAATTTCCTCAATTTTCCTAAAAATGACATAATTTCATTCTTATTTATGAATAATGTTTCACTGTGAAAATTTACCAATTTTTACATAGCCCTCTGCTGATGGGCACCTTTGCTCTTTCCATAGCCTGGCTACTGTGAATTGCAATGCAGTAAACGTAACCATGCCATTCTTACTGCACTATGGCATCCTTCATTCCTTCTGGACCATACCGAGGACTGAATTGACTGTTTTCTCTATTTTTAGTTATTTTTGCGGAAACTCCTTGCTGCTTCCCATGGGACTGTACTAATCTATATTTTGACCAGCAGTGTAGAAACAATCTTTCTGCCTATCTCCTCACCAGCATTTAGTGTTTTCTGAGTTCTTCCGAAAGACAGTCTGATGCAAGTGAAATTCATCTGTGTTTTCATTTGCATTTTTCTGATGACTAAAATCATTGAACATTGTTTTCTATACTACTGCACATTTGCAATTTTTGAGAAATGTCTATTCATTTGTCTATTTATTGGATTATTTATGTTTTTTTATGATTTTTTTTGGAATTCTTCATATATATTGAACGTTAACATTTTGATGAGTAGAAGTCAGAGATTTTCTCCCAGTCTGTGGATTTTCTGTTCATTTTACTGATTCTTTACTTCATTGTGCACAAACGGTTTTCACTTAGTAGAGTCACATCTGTGCAATATTCCAACTATTTATTGCATTTTTAGATTAAAATATAACACTTTATTTTATTTTATGTTTATTAGTGCATGTTCACAGTGCATATGATTACTATCATCATAGGGAGGTTGCATATGTACATGATATATTTTGATTTTCTTTTCTCTCTCATTTTTTATTCTCTATCTTTTCCCTCTCTTCCTGCTCCTTTCACCTCTTGGTCTGCTTCCCATTTACAAATACTCTATTTTCATTGTGTTTGATTTCCATCTAATATGTGTGTGACCCATGCGATCTGCTGACAGCAATATGCAATAACAGTATAGATGTAGGCAACATAAAAATGTAAAATTATTTCAGAATATTGATACTAATTTATATGTTAGGGCTCAAAGCACATGTATTTGTTATTTTTATTTGCTCTTCAATTCTTGCAAAGACTTGATTCTCTCTTTACATATTACTTTCATTTTTCTTGAACTTGTTAATCTTTGGTGGCATTGGCCTCAGCAGTCTTTGCCCCTATTTTATGTTCCAAAGTACTTATTTCAGCTGGAAAGATATATTAGATATTATAATTCATGTGGAAAGTTTAATAACAGGTATGTTAACTGTATTCTTCAGCCAGTTCCTAGCATTAGACAGTATATTTTAATTGACTTTTATTGCTCAAAATGTATACTTTATTTTATATATTATTATTTGGAACTGATGAAACAATTTTATTTTTTTGTAACCACTAAAATACCTGAACTGTAGACTGTTAATACTTTGTTCTTATTTTCAAGTAAAAAACAAGGAATTTTCATGAGATTATATTATTTTAAAACATTGTCAAATGTATCCAAAAAGTAACAAATACATACTTCTTTTCACAAACATTGCATTGGTTATTTGCTATTTAAGCTTCATGAGTCACTAATGTTTCAATCTGCAACATCAAATTCCTCATCATCTGCTATTTGGTTGTTATGTACTGCTTCCTAAAGCATTTTTTCCTAACATCAAAACTCCACTGCCTAGAAATGTGTCATTTATCCTTTTTATGACTGAGTAGTACTCCACTATATATAAAACAACCCACATCTTTTTTTATCCATGTTTGGTTAATAGAAAATTGGATTATTTCCAAGATTTAGCTATTATATATTGTGCTGCTATAAAAATAGGTGCATATATACTGCTGTGATATGATGCTTTAATTCTTCCAGTCACTTTGGTGAAAATCTCCACCTGGGTTTTATATATACTCATGTTCTTTGAAAATGACTGTTACAAAAATTACTTGTAATTTCTGAAATAATTAGTTTTATGATACTGAGTCTGTTGCCTCAATGTCGTCTCATCTACATTCTGGGATTACTGACTCCATGTAATCATTTAAGATTCTAAGATTCAGGATCGCTGCCCTCAGGAACTAGGCCATTTCATCACTTAGAAGAGCCTGTTTTTCTTGCAGTTTACATCCGTATTTTGAACAATATATGTTTGCTGAATTACTACCCAAATAATGTAAAGAATCAATGACTGCTACTAACAAAAATACTCATGAATAGTTTATAATTTGGGAGAGTTTACACAGGCATGAAGTACAACTTGGTTGGAAAAATAGGGAAGTTGACAAAAGAGGACAAAAAAAGGTTTGCTTTCCATGAGGAAGAAAGTGATAGAACTGATTTTCCAGAAATGAAATGCACCTGATATTTTCAGGTTTTGGAGCAAAATGTATACCCTTAACTGCCATAAAATCAGTTAAATTTCAGTAAAACTTCATAGAGAAATTTCAGAGGTCACATATTATGGGACTTTATCCAGAGATATTTGGTTGTAGATTGGAAAGCTTTTTGAATGGAATTCCTGGTTATTTAATCATAAGCACACCAAAATCCCTAAATGAGATAAGGTGTTTTTGGTACAAACAATATAGAACACAAGAGGAAATATGCAGCATCCCCGTCTCATGAATACTCTGGCACTGATAGGAGGAAATTACACTGACAGCTTGAAACAAGAGTGTGAAGAATTTTTTTTTTAAATTTTGGTAGTCTCCCTTGCTGCTCGCAGGACCCAGTTCTACCGGGTCCCGTGATTCAGCGCGACACAAGAATCAGGGTGATCCTCAGGGGAACGCCCGGCCAGCCTCCCAGGACACAGAGGCATGCAGCACAGCCCAGATCAGCTCAGGACCCCAGGGCTGCTCACCAGGGACTGACCAACATAGCTGCAGGGCCTTGGAGAGCTTGGGCTCCCCCCACCAGAGTGAAGAGCATGCACGAGCTCCACACTTCAGTGGAGACACTTGTGTGCACCACATCCCAGAGCTCGCAGACCAGACCCCCACCCAGCCCAGCCTGGAGCAAGGGCCCAGCACTGCAGGCCTGGGACTTGCCCAGGCTTGCCTTGGCACAGGTGTCACTCTGAACTTGCAGACAGACCCAGGGCCCAAGCGGCGTCACACTCCGGGGTACACTCCGCCTAACTCCCTGGGACCAGGAGGCTGTGGCCCCCATGCAGTGAAGGTGAAGGCTCCACCCGCACACCCCAGGAGGCTACCCTCCCTTGCTGCATGCAGGACCCAGCTCTACCAAGTCCCACGACTCAGAGCGACCCACCACTCAGAGCAACCCATCACTTAGTGCAACCCTCAGGGGAATGCCCGGTCAGCCTCGCAGGACACAGAGACACATAGGTTCTAGAAGAAGATGGCAAAACAAAAGACCAAGAGGCAATCTCAGTCCCCCAGCCCACAAAGAACAAACCCAAGAGACACTAAAATGGAAGACAGTGGTAGTCACACAAATGGACTTTCTGAAATGATAGAAAATGCAATAAAGAAGCAACTTGAAGAAGCTATAGAGAAATTCAAATCAGAAATATTCTCTCAGCTAAAAAATGAAATGAGAATCATTATTAAAGAAATGTTATGTGTATCTAAAGAAGAGCAAGATAAAAAAATAGAAGAACTTAAGAA
>RJWM01044046.1:0-13473 GCA_004363535.1 Dasyprocta punctata | reverse complement strand
AGTTTCAGTCCATACTTAGTTAGCTCCAAGGCAGCATGGCATGGCAGGGCTGCTGTTCATGGCAGCCACAAGCAGCAAAGCACTCTGGCGAGACAGAGGGCAGAAGCATGGAAATAGAAGACCCACCTCCTTTATACTGTATCTCAGCTCCACCCCTGGGTGGGTGCAGCACTCACATCACCAATCCTGGCACTAGACAGCAAACTGACCACAAGCAAGCGCCAGACTCAGCCCCATAAAAAGTATATGAGGGCTTGGGGGAACATAGTATATCGCCCAATACATTCCACCCCTGGACCCCCAAGGACTCATGTACATCCTTAATTCACAAGACATTTAGTCCATCTCCAGGAATTACCAAAGTCCTAACAGTTTCAGCACTGTTGAAAAGTACAAGTCCCAAATCTCCTCCGAGATCTACGGCAAACTCTTAACTGTAACCCCCTGTACAAATGAAAACGAGGTTAAGCACTTCCAACATATAAAAGCACAAGATAAACATTACCATTCCAAAAGTTACAAGCAGAAATACAAAGCATTGGAACCAAAGCAAGTTCAAAATCCAGCAGGGCAAACATTAAGTCCTGAAGTTCTCTGCTCAGCATCTGAAGCAATCTGGTTGCAAACTCCAAAAGGCTTGAGTGATTCCTCTACTGTGGCACTTTCAGGGGTCTTAACTTCCATAGCTTTCTTTGGACAATCCATGTTCCTTGACTTCATCCTTACATCTTTACACATTGCTCTCTGCAGGTGAGGTAGAAGCTGCCTTAGTCTTTTCTTATACTTAAAACCAGTGCCATGTGGATGCCGCCAAGGTCTGCTGCCAGCTGGAGCAGTAGCCAGACTTTCCTCTCTCTTGGCTGTAGGGGTCGACTGCCTGGATCACTGAGCTTTCTGAACCTGATTGTGAGGAACAGTTTCTCTATGCTGCCGCCATTCTGGAATCTGGTGTGGCTGCCTCCATTTTGGGACCTGGTGCAGCCACAACCCTTTTGAAACCTCCTGTGGCCTTTGTCATCACTCTGGGACATGGCATTCTGTGGTTTTTTCCTCTCAGCAAACTCTTTCACTTTTGAAGGCCTGAGGCTGCAAAGGGCGGAGGCCCACTACTTCCTGGGATGCTCCCAGGCCATCTTTTTTATTCCTTTGTTCCTTCTTAGCAATCAAGGTCTCAGCTCGATCTTTATAGTCCACACCTTCCTGGCCAAACTCATAAGGTTTTAAATCACCATGCCATGCTCTTTGCTCTTGATTCCCAACATAAATCTGGCTAAGAGTGCCCAACAAGAGCCAAGTCACCATTTCAACATTTGGCTGCCTTATAATTTCTCTCTATAGACTAACTAGTCCTTTGCCCTTAATCTCAGTCTCAGGCAAAGTCTCTGGGCATGGGCAGAATGCAGACAAACTTTCTGCCAAGCCATAACACACATTGTGTGGAGTCCAACAACCAATGCAGTCCTTCTTCCCAACAGCAACATCTCGAGCCTGGTCCTTACCAGCAGGCTTTCTATCAGCCTTCTGGTCTCCTGGTCTCTGACCAGAGTCTCCCATACAGAACAGTCTAAGCTGTTCCAGCTCTATGCATTCAGGTGACATCTCTGAACCTTTCCAGACTCTTTTCACAAGAGCCTGGTCTTTACAGGCAGGCTTTTTATCACCCTTCTGGTCTTCTGAGCTCTAACCAGAATCTCCCATACAGAACAGCCTTAGCTTTTCCAGCTCTATGCGTGTAGGAGACATCTCCAAACCTTTCCAAACTCTTTCCGCAAGCCATTTCCAAAGGACCTTGAACCACATAGTCAGGAATAATCACAGCAACGACCCCACTCCTGGTACCAAATTATGTTTTAGTTACTTTTCACTCATTGCCAAGACAAAATACCTGACACCCAAAATTAGGGAAGGAAAGGTTTATTCTTACAGTTTCTTGGGACTTTCAGTCCATACTTAGTTGGCTCTAAGGCAGCATGGCGTGGTGGGGCTGCTGTTCATGGTGGCTGCAAACAGCAACCGCTAGGTGCACCGGTGAGAGAGAGAGCAGAAGAGCAAGAGGAAGACCTGTCTTCCCTTACACTGTATGTCAGCTCCATTCCTGGGTGGGTGCAGCACTCACATCACCAATCCTGGCGCTAGACAACAAACTGATCACAAGCAAGTGCCAGACTCAGTCCCATAAAAAGTATATGAGGTCTTGGGAGTACATAGTATCATCCAATACAGTCATGTTCCCAGCAACAGTGTATAAATGTTCCACCCTCTACACATCCATACTAGCATTTGTTATTTATTTATTTATTTTTGGCTACTTGATAGTGGTCATTCTAATGAAGATAAGGTGGTATGTCACTGTGGGTTTGGTTCAATTTCTCTGAAGTTGAGCATTTGAAATATCTCACTGATCAATTATATATCTTCTTTTGTGAAATGTTTATTCAGGACTTTTGCCTATTTGAAAATCAGATTATTTTGTTTCTTTGTTATTATTTTTAGATTCCTAATATATTCTTGGTATTAACACTGTCAGACACATAGTTTGTAAATATTGTGTAGTATGGGACTTTAATGGCATTATAATGGGTACAGATAAGTTAAAGAATTATCTATTCTTTTGTAAATTAATCCCTTCATCATTATGTAATGGCCTTGTCTCTTTTAGTAAGTTTTATTATTATTATTATTATTATTAGTAGTAGTAGTAGTAGTAGTAGTGTTGTTATTGTTATTGTTGCATTACTGGGAATTGAACCATGACCTTTGCACTGAGCAGCATCCTCAGCCCTTTTTCTAAGGGTCTTGCTAAATTGCTAAGTTACCCAGGCTGGGCTCAAACTTTTGATCCTCCTGTCTCAGCCTCTCACAGTGCTGGAATTACAGACATGCACCACCATGTCTGGCTCATGGTTTTACTTCTGAAGTGCATTTTGTCTCACATAAGTACAATGATTACTGCTCCCATTTGATTTTCATTTCCATGAGATATCATTTTCCATTCTTTCACTTCTAGTCTGTGTGTCCTTATTAGTGAAGTGAATCTTTGTATGCAACAAATATTTTTTCTTGTTTATTTTTCTACATTCAGCCACTCTATTTCCTAAGGACTGAATTAAAATTCATTTATTTTATTAAATTTTAAGTGTTTATAAAAAAGACAGAGTAGAGTTTGAAGTTCAGCAGAAACACAAAATTTTAAATCCTAACATAAAGTGTGAAATTGCATCAGGTTATTATAATGGACAAGAACAATTTTAAAGTTATTTCACTTAAAAATTTTTTATTTAAAGTCATTGCATTTGCTAGAAAATCTTGATGGTGTAAAATTATTTCTGTTTTTGAACACGTTGCTGGTGAGAATCTATCTAAAGGGATACTTAACTTTACAGCTTATAATGGAAATATCCATACCTAGAAACCAGTGCAGCCAGGTGTGTACTCCTGCTGCATGTCTGACCTATGGCATGCCTTTTCAATGTTAATGTCTTATTTTCTTCACCACTTTGAAGATGAAATTTTGATCTATTTCCTTCATAGAAGAACTTTGAAGAAATAGCACAGTCTAGTTCTTCTGCCTTAAAACTCTGCTGGGAGATTTAGAGGATTTTAAAGTTGCATTAATTCTTCCAAGTTATGAGGTCAATGCAGAAACAGAAGTGGCAGTGACTTTCCTAAGGATACTTGCTTGTTTTCCTTCCACGTCTCATAACTGACAATTGCAATGGTCTTGCCTTCATGTTTCACTAATTTACTCACTAATTTATTTTCTCTTTTCCCACCCAATATGCTGCTGAACTCCATTGGTGAATTTTTTATTTCAATCACTGTACTTTTCAGTTGAAGGTTTTTATTTGGTCCATCATTATAATTTCTCTTTATTGACATTTGTGAATTTTTGTACATCATTCTCCTGGGTTTCTTTATTTTTATTTATTAACGACTTTTTTTTAGGTCTTTGCATATATTTAAGATGGTTCATTAAAGACTGTATTAAGTTCCATGCCTGCATTCCTTCAATAGAGTTTATATCTATTTGTGTTTTGCTCCAGCCAGTGGGCTACAATTTCTGGGTTCTTTTGGAGGGCTTGCAGGGGGCTTTTTAAGTTGGCATTGAAACAGACATTTTGACTATTATAATGTGGCAATATTGGAGGTCAAACTCTACCTTTCACCAGAGTTTACTATTGATTGGTGAGAGTAGTAATCACCCATTTTTTTAGTGAACATTTCCAGTTGTTTTGTAAATGTTGTGCTCTTTATCATTTGTGGTCACTAACACACCTCTTTTGCTTTTCAATTAATTAATTAATTAATTTTTGCAGTACTGGGGTTTGAGCCCAGGACCTTCATGCTGAGCTTGAAGCCCTTTTGAATTTTTTATTTTGAAAATAGGAACTTAATCACTTCTCGGCCTTTTGGCTAAGGTCAAGTGTAAAAATAGGAACTTGCTAAATCACTAAGTTGCCCAGCCTAGGTTTGAACTTGCTGATCCTCCTGCCTTAGCCTTTCGGAGTTCCTGGATTACAGATACACTCAGCCATACTTGGCTGTGTTCTGCTGTCTTACAGATAGTTTCACCATTGAACTGGCATAGAGTTAACACAATGCCTGGGACCTGGGTGAAATCAATGGCCTAGCCCTCTTTGCAGACTAGCTCTGAGCTGGAGCATTCCTTCAGTGCTACCCTGGGCATAAGTGACTCAGTTTGGTGTCCGCTTCTGGTGCACATAGAGAACAAAGACAATCAGAGATCTGAACCAAGGTCTTTTTAGCATTTTTCTGAATGTACAGCCAAACTGGAGCCTGCCTATGGCACTCTGGCTCCCTGCACAAGTAGGGCCACTTCACCAATTTATTCCCCAAAGGTCTCCCTTTTCAGACCTCTTCCCCGACTCGTGGTATTCTCACCTGCTCACCCCGTCCACTGTACCCCTGGCCCCAGAGGACTAGGAGTACTGGCTGTTGGCAGTGTTTGATTGGATGCCACCTGGAAAGTGCTCCAGGCTACAGGGCAGCATCGTGACTGGGCAATGGGAGAAGCTGGATGGGAGAGCACAACTGCTGAAGTTCTTTTGCCAAGACTTAAAAGCCTCTTTTTTTTCAATAAACACCCACTTTGTATTGTTAAGTTGTCACTTGATCCAAGAATTTTGAAAATAACTTACACAGTCAGTGTTTGGCCAGCTTAATGGTAGCTTTGGTGGAGGGATCCCTCCTGGTGCCCCCACTTCCCAATGACCATAACTTTACTCCTTGTTCACACTCAGGAATCCTTTATTGTTGGTAAACCAGATTCAGTAATCTAATTTATAAAATAACTGCTATTGCAATTTTCCAGACCCTAGTTATACACTGTTGATATATTTCTATCATACAACGTTATACTGTGCTAAACAATAGAAGTGTTGAACAGGACCAAACTATAGAACCCTTACTGTCTGTATCCGGTTAGTTTAATGTTGATTGCTGAGATCTAAAGCAAGGAGGCTCCCCTTCTGCTAACCATGATCTCACCAAGCACGGAGGAAAGAAACACAGCAGATCCTGAGAAAATGTGCCTCTCTCTGTTACTGAGCAAAGACAAACCAGGGTCCATGAGGACAGGAAAAGAGAGAGAAAAGCATCATTGTTTCTGAGAAAATCTTGACCTGAGTCTGTACAGTGATGATGACCCAAGACAGCAAAGGAAGGTTTTAGAAGAATTATGAAGTTGTTTCCAAAAAGCCATCATGTCCCAGTAGGGGAAAAAAATGTCCCTTTTGTGTTCACGCTTTGAAAAATGGATGTATGGCTTTTATAGTTGTCTAGGGTGGCAACGAATCACAATTTTTTATTTTATTTTATTTTTTTGGTAGCAGGGATCAAACTCATGACCTTGTGCTTGCTAGGCAACTGCTTACACCACTGAGCTAAATCCCCAGCCCCAAATCACAATTTTAAATCAAGGATTTTACGCTAGTCAATTCATTCATTTACTAGAAAATAATTTCAGCATCACAGAAAAAGAAGAGGAAGAGGACAACTAAGTCACTCCATTGCCACCACTTATGTGGGATATAATTATTAGTTATGACAATCCTTTTTGAAAACATGATCTTATTTTTTAAAACAGTCGTTAGGATCTTCAGAGTTACCTGTATTTACTTACAAAAATCCTCAAATTACATTTTTCCTTTTTTTATTTAAGAGAAAATGGACACAGAAAAGAGAAACAAAAAGCAAAAGAGACAAACAACAACAACAAATCCAATACGATAACATTACAGGTTTACAAAATGAGGTGGTTGAAATTTGTCAGTAGTTGTAATATTGCATATTGTTACATTCAAAGGGGTTGTTCAGATTAACAATATAGACATGTAAAATTGATCTAATCATATGAGTTTTAGCTGTTCTTTTTCAATAGCGAATGCATTTAGTAATATAGTCATTTTAACTGTCCTATGTATGCCTATTTATAAATTTATGTCTTTTTCCTTTTTCCTTCCTTCCTTCTTCCTTTCCCCTTAGAAAACCTCTTGTTGTCATTAAAATAACTGCCCATATCATCAGGCCTAATATAATCAAACAAAATAGTTCAGAATAAAACCAATAAAAAATAAAACAACAGTCACAGAAAAGAGAAACAAAAAGCTAAACGGACCAACAAACAGCAACAACAAATCCAATACTGTAACATTATAGGTTTACAAACTGAGATGATTGGAATTTGACAGTGATTGTAACATTGTATATCATTACCTTCAAAGGGGTTGCTCAGTTTGACAGATACAGACATGAAATATTGAACCAATCATATGAGTATCAACTGTTCTCTCTCAATAGTTAATGCATTTAGTAGTATAGTCATTTTAACCATCTTATGTATACCCTCATGTAAATCTATGTCTTTTTCCTTTTCCCTTCCTTCCCTCCTCCTTTCCCCTTGTAATACCTCTTGTTGTCTTCGAAATAATTGCCCTTACCATCAGGCCTAATATAATCAAACAAAATAGTACTGAATAAAACCAATAACAAATAAAACAATGGAAGCAATACATAGTAATACAACGTTGATTTCTATAATGCCTCATATTATCTCCTAAGTAGTTGCCTGTATCATCTGTTATAATACAATCAAACAAACCAAAATAGGTTAAAATCACTAAAAAGAGAACAATGAAAGCAATACTGGGTTTCAAAACAAGGTGATCAAATATCAACAAAGGCTACCCTAATGTATTTTGTTATCTTTAAAATAGCTGCCTATGTCATCATATATAATAAAATTAGGCAAATTACCTTTTAATTTTAAAAAGTACATGGTTGTGAGGTCCAGATGTTTATACATATGTATTTTATGGAGACTACATGGGGGGATTTTGGCAAAGTAACAAAGATAAGCTGGGCATGGTGGTGCACTCCTATAATCCCAACACTCAGGAGACTGAGGAAGGAGGATCGTTGCAAGTTTGAAACCAGCCTGGGCTACAAAGTGAGCCCAAGGCCAGCCTAAACTGCATAGCAAGAACCTGTCTCAAAAAGACAAAAAAAAAGTAACGAATATAATGCATGGATTTGAAGATAGATCTTGGGTCTTATGTTGAATTTCTAAGTTTGGTTGATTTATTCATTCATTCATGGACTCATTTGTTCAAGATTTGCTAAGTGCTATGCTGGAAAGCTCAAATTAAAGTCAATAAAATGCCATCTACAGTGAGGCCACTGACCCAACAAACTATCACATTAGTCCAGGTAGTATCCATGGGGACTCACCAAGACCACTTCAGTTGAAAGCTAGCTTGGGACTGTGTTACCCCATATGCCCTCTCCCTGCAGTACCAAGGCAGAGGACAAGAGGTGTCCTGGGGAAAGGAGGGAAGTCACTCTTCTGCAAGGACAGATGTGCACAGTGGAGACGGCGCTGAGGACCATCTGGAGGCCCGAGAGTTCTGGCGGGGCAGTCCTGTGATGGGATGTCCAGCGTGAGGTCCTCAGGGACCTCCTCAGGGTCAGCCAGCTGGGTGCACCAGGCTTAGGCCTCAGTCTGCCACTCGGCATCCCGGGAAGTTGCTCCCTGCTGTCAGACCTGCATTTCCCAGTGCTGCTGAGACCCTTGTCTCTCCACTGCTAATGCATTTCCATTCACAGTTAAAATGGTGAAGATTGTTCCTTTTTGAAGAATGACTACTTGTGCCTGAGAAAGCCCGGGAGAAGGAGTGACATGTGATCTGGGGTTCGAAGAGTTTCCAGAAGAGAATTCTGCTATGGTGCCCTGGTGGTAGAGACCTGAGGTAAGAAGTCAGAGATGCATCTGAGGGTAGCCCTTCTCAGGACTTGAGAGCCATAGGACAGGTGCCCTGCAGGGAGGGGAGACACTCAGGTCAGAGGAACCCTGTCCTCACAGCCCCCCATGCCAGGACTCACTGCTCAGCTCTTCCCTTGGACAATAAGCAACCACCGAGATGCATGAACAGAAGCATGCTTTGGAGATTTTTGAAATAGTCATATAACATGTGCTGGTTGTCAAAATTAGTAGCAAATTAAGAAGTGTAATGGCAAACAGAACCCCAAAAAGACCCCCGGGATCTGGAGACAGATTTATTTACATCAATGGGCACTGACCGGGATCATTCCCAGAATATCAGGCCCCTGGTGGTCTAGGGCTTATATGGGATGAGCAAGCAGAAAGTGCAGAGGCAGAATGGCTTGTCAATTGGGGATTGGTTTACACAATGTGCATCATAGTGACCAGCTACGCATCACGGTGACCAGCTGTTACTAAGAGACAGGAGCAACCGGAACTGGAACAGGAACTGTTACCTGGGCAATTAAGAAACTGAAGCATACTGACTGGTGGTGGTGGGGAGGTATTTTCCATTACAGAAGTACAAAAGCTCCTGGACGTAATGGAGCACATCGGTCATGCCAGCACTCTGGGAAGCTGAAGCAGGAGAAACGCAAGTTCTAGCACTATCTAGACAATTTAAGGAAGACTTGTCTCAAAATAAAAGAAAAAAAATTTAAAAGTAGGGGTGTGGTTTAGTGCAAAGGCTTTGGCTTCAATCCCCAGTACCACAAAATACATAAATAAGTAAATATTTAAAAGGGGACCGGGGTTGCAGCTCAGCATGAAAGCCCTGGGTTCAATGTCTAGTATTACAAAAGCAAAAGCAAAAACAAAAACAAAATAAAAACAAAACAACAAGATGCCCATTTAAAGTGGCACATCTTTTAAAAAAGTTTAAGTATGTTTGATATGGCTGCATTCACCTTCTTTGCTGTTTGTCTGAAATTCACTGTCATCAAGCACCCCAGCAACCTTCAGCAGAATCAGGGTCTCCATGAGAGCTGGGCTCCCCAATGTCAGGGCCGGGCTGCTGTAGCTCTGTGTGATGGTCACCATATGCCCTTTGGCCTTCTCTCACCCTCCAGGAGACTCAGGCCAAGGAGGAAAGGGGCGGATTTTCAGGCCTGCATGGGCAGCGCTGGAGAGATGGAAATTCGCTGCGACAACCTATCAAATGGCAGAACCTGACCTCAGATCCACCCTTTCTTGCCATTTCTCCTTCACCCCATCCTCACAGGTCCCTTGGGGCCCAGCTTGCCTGGCCACACTCTGTTTGATCAGGCAATTGAGTAATCACCCACTGAAGAAGTAGCTGTAGTGAGTTTATCACTTTTAAAAGTTAAAAACTCAAACACCAGCTTCCATCTACTTCCACGACTTGTCGTCTGTGGTGCTTTTTTGCTTTGTGTGAACAGCCCCTCCTCATTACCCCTTTGGCCATGCCAATCATTTTCTGCTTTATATGAGTCACTGACTGGCTCATTACCCAAAATCCACTTCCGGGCCTTGCTGCACAGTGAACCAAAAGAGCTGAAATAAATTAGTATTTTTCCCTTATGCTGTTGGCCCTAACAAGGGTTGTATGATGGGTACCATCCTGAGACAGAATCAGTGCACTGTAAGTAGAGGTCACCTGGAACTTCCAGGAATGAGGAGATCCTTTAATCAACTTCCATTTGAATCCAGCGGCTGTGGCTGTAGTAGCTGCTGGCAGCCATGTTGTGCCCAGGAGTCAGGAGATTGTCTATGGTGGTAGCCATCAATGAGAAAGAAATGAGGACGCAGAAGAACTTGGGTCCCAATCTTTTTTTTTTCCTCCCCTTTAGTTCTAGGTCTGGGCTCAGTTGAAGCCATTTTTTAACCTGGAGTTCTTTATTCTCTGAGCTAATGATTTTCTAGATTTCGTCCCTTGCCATCAAAATACCCTAATCTTTCAGACAGTGGCTTGTATTTACTTCGCGTTGCTTTAGCTGCTGGAAACAAATGAGCTATTTTGCCTTTAAAAAATAATTGTTTCCTAGTATAAGAAATTACTTTTTGAGGTCTAATTGATGTGTGAGAAGACTACATATACATATGCTAAATTGCATAATTTCATGAATTATAATGTACATGTGTGTATCTGAAGTCCTCCCCACCTGAGGACATGACACGAAATTTACCCTCCTAAGTCTTTTTTCTTTTTTATGGCCATAGCACTGCTGACTGTTGCCTCTTTGTTCTCTCGAAGTGCTCCAGAATGTTATCATCTTACACAACTTCTCATCAGACCACTTCCCATTTCTCCTTTTCTCCAGCTTGGGACTGATTTATTTGACTTGGCAAAATGTTTTCCAGGTTCATCCCTGTTATTGCAAATGGGAAGACATCCGTCTTTCTAAGTCTGAAGAGCATTGCCTCAGATGCCACATTTTCTTTGTCCATTCATCAGTCAGTGGAACTTTCGGTGTTTTCCATATCTTGGCTACTGTCGATCATGCTGCAATGTGTGTGGAAGAGCAGATCTCTCTTCCGGGTCCTGATTTCATCTCTATATGTTTTTGGTGTGTATACACAGAAGTAATACTTCTGCATTCATGTGATAGTTCTCTTTTTACCATTATGAGGAATTTTCACAATGTTTTCTGTAGAGAATGGACCATTTTACACTCCTACCAAGAGTACACAAGGGTTACATTTTCTCCACCTCCAGTATTATTTGTTGTTTTCTGGTAATAGCCATTTTAATGAAGTGTGAGACAATATCTCACTGTGTGTTCTGATTTGTATTTCCGTGATTACTAGTGATAGTGAGCAACGTTCAGTATATCCATCAGTCATACATTTGTCATGAGCATGTGTATTTTTGTTTATGCTGCCTATGTGACTGGTTTCATATCTGAAATGTCAAGACCAACGTCACAGAACTTTTGCCTGTGCTTTCTTCTAGTCTTATGGTTTCAGGCTGTGTGGTTAAACCTTTCATCTGTCTTGAGTTGAATTTTGTATAAGGCGCATGCTCCTGGCTATTATGTGCAGGGCTGTGCTGTGTGCTGCAGGAATCTGACTCACAAAGCAGGTAAACTTTGCAACATTGCCTGTTGTATCTCATCAAAGGGTAAAGGATGTGTTGAGATGGTAGAATGTACAAGAACATCAGCAGACCATGCATTTTTATATCTCTATGGGGATGAAAGGTCCAGCTGTTCTGCGAATTCCGGGTGACAGCTTGAGCAAAAAGCCTGGTTCTTTCTTGGGCATACATCTTAATGGGTGCCAACAGGGCAGGGCTATTCCCAAGGCCCCACCCTTGGGGTGGTAGAAGATCTGTTCCACTGAAAGCACAGGGGGACATAAGCACAGGGGCCGAGCCTTGTCCAGTGTTACTCACGCGGATTAACCGCCTGCAGAGCCAGACGCATCCCCGCGTCCACCACATGCTTGCATCACAGGAAAAGAACCTGTTTCAGTTCCTCAGGTGCCACTTTGTACAGGCCGAAGGGTTAAGACATATTCAACCTTCCTTTATCCTAACCATGTTTTTTTTTCTTTAATGTGGCCTGGGAAATTATAACAAGCAACACATTCCCAGTCCCCCAACAGACAGAAAATGGATTATTTCCATACAAGGAGAAAAGAAACAATTTATTTTTGAATTAAAAAAAGAAAGGCAGCCCGAAGTCTACTGTGGTTTTTGTTGTTGTTGTTGTTTTGTTTCTTTGTTTTTTGGGGTTTTTTTGGTTAGTTTGTTTCCTATAACAAACTGAAAAAAAATCAATCATAACAGAATCATTTGATCATCAGCACACAGCATTTACCAAGTGACCCTGTCCTTCCAATCTCTCTTGCCAAAAATATTTTTTGAAAAGAAAAAAAAAAGGAAACAAAGAAAGAAACATTGCCCTGTTATGTTTTGCTATTTAAATTGCAGCCACAAAAACACAATCTTCAGCAACTGCATGACCTTTCTTTTGGGAGCACAGAGAACGCTGATACAGTGAGACACTGGGAAACACACCCCGAATTCAAGGCCAGATCCAGAGGCAGATTGGTGATTTTCAGAGAGGGACTCCCATGCAAGATCTTGGAATGATCCAGCACATCAGAGCCCTTTATCAAGGTCGAATGCCTGACAATAGCGATGTTGAAGCCAAACTGTGTTTACGCACATTCCTTCCCCCAGTATATTTTTGAACACTGACCATGTGTGGGTACCGGGATGGCTGCCTTTATGTTCAGTTTGGCTGTTTCAGTGACCACATGAAGTATGTAGCTGTGCCGATGACACTGAAGACAACTCTGATGCTTCCCCAGTGACTTTGTTTCCTCTTCCTCAAATCAAAACCAAGTCACAGAATCTGACAAAGTAATCTTGAGATCATTCTGGTCGCAACCGTAATTGAGAAGCTAAGATACTGGAAGTTGTGACATGGTTTGGAAACGTTTGGGTACAGAGGAAACTCATCTTAAAATCTCTAAAGCTAAACCTAGGAAAAAACAGGCCCAATTGGAGATGACGATCTAAGTGTAATTCCCATTTCTGCTCATCCTGTGAGCACCGACTCTTTCAGTCCTGGAGTGCCTTTCCAAGGAGGGCTGCTTAGGAAGGAGTTTCTGAAGACAGAGGCTGAGTGTCCTTGGGAATTGCTGACTGTTCAGGGTGAGAAATATAGTGGCTTCCTCCAGGGCAAGGGTCAAGTTTGCTTCTAGCGCTCTTTGCAAGATCGGAGTTCTCTAAGCTTGGAGTTCCCAGCTATAACGTAAGAATGTTATGTGTGGCACATCCACACAGACTGTTTGTCTACACTCCATGGGATTGTTGGGGGACAAGGAGAATAGCTACACGCCGCATCACCAGGGAAGTCCTCCAGCACCCTGGAGACATTGGGCTATTAGCGTGCTGACTCAAGAGCACCCAGGATTGTCGGTGCTTGTGACCAAGGCATCACTGATGGTCGCACCTCTCCAGGTCTTTCGGGGGACACATCATGCAGGTGGGTAACCCACGATCCCAGATCCAGGTAATCCATGATCAAAGCATCATGGGTATAACCAGATTCCTCCTCTTCTTCCTGGTGGAGCAGGTGTACAAAGGGTTGTCTCAAATTATACCTGATCCCCAGCACCTGGGCACTTCTTGGGCTGAGGGGAAAAGCCAGGTTCGTGGAGAA
>RJWM01044045.1:0-13479 GCA_004363535.1 Dasyprocta punctata | reverse complement strand
TGAAAAGTGGAATCCTCAACAATCCACTTGGGACCCCTTCTTAGACAAAAACTTATTTTCTCCAATAAATAGATTCCTCTCAGAACTTCCATTGTGCCTAGAATTCATTCTTTGATTTTAGAGAACATGAACTTGTACTGGACATCTAGCAGGTTGGGAGTTTCTTTCCCCTTCATCAACAACAACTACCCAGGATTGTCCAGGAATTTCTGTTCCTATTGTGGTCATTGGGGCACTGGAGCATTGAACCTGTTTGATACTAATACTTGAGTGTTCAAAAGGAAGTTCCCAAAGGGAAGCAGTGAGCTGTTCTGTTGGCTTCAGCACTAGCCAGTTATTAAGAGGTAGTCTTCTTTGATATTCAGCAGCACTTTGCATCAACCCATGTATGATTTGGTGATTATAAATGAAGAATTATTTCTTCATAAAGGAGAGAAAAGTTTTAATCCCCTGAATCCATTATTGGTCAATTATTGTCTTACTTAAATATCATGTATTATGAATACACTGCATCATTATCAAGTATTCTTGCCAAAAAGTTTAAACAGAAATTTCATCGGGCCTTTAGGTTTTACTTCAGGTTTATAGTAAATACAGCAAATAAAAAATCCGCTTAACAACACCCTAAGGAAGCCAGTAGAGAAATTCCGAATGTGAGACTTTCTGCAATACACCTGATCCATCTTTCCAACAAGTCAGTGCCAGGGGGGAAATAGTACATTAAGTCCAATGTATGGATCTTATCTGGATTTGGATTAAAACAAGCTAACTGTAAATAATGTAGATGACCTGGGTGACTCCCCTTGAATGTAGAACAGTTGCTTTGACATTAGTTAAACCAAACCCTATCTCCATGTACTGATATGTACAGAGCTGGCTATGCTATTTCCTTCTCCCTTGAATTGGCTCTAAGCAATGTAAATACAGCTAGCTAAGGTACTGATATGTAATCCTTGAGGCCAGCTGACAGCTTCCTGTTTCATCTTCCCTATAAAACGGTAGAGCATAGTGGGATGGCAGAGCCAAATACCTCCAGGATTATCAGCTGGGTTCAAGCTGCAAGATAAGCAGCTAACCATTGTTGATTTTCTATTGTTTTGAAGTCTTGTGTCACTTACACTGGTCTGTTTTGATTAGTTTTACTGTTTAATTTTGCTTGGCTTTATTCTCTTGAAAAAAAAAAAAGCTAAGAGGCTATGACTTCCCAGGGCACAAAAGTTTACATATCAGAAACTGAAGCAACAGCCTCCTAAAACCATTCAAATGCTACCCTAATTGAGTTATGCAGACTGGTCTTTCTGCATATCATTCTCCTTGCATATTGCAGAGGTACGTGTTCTCCACCTGACCTGCTCAGCCTGCCTTGCTCACGTAGTTCCCGCCATCCTCACCGTCACACTTCCTCAGGCCACTCCCTTCTTCATGAGACAATAAATTCTGGGGGAGGCCTTGGACCAAGGCTTTTGTTTCATGTATCCTCACCTGGACCAGACTCAGAACCCCTTGGTTGCCCATAACTGTAACTATGTCTTAGTGTCTTTAGTCTCACCATGGGTTGTGCTGGAGGTGATAGATTGGAATTACTTTGCTGGGATTCCAATAACATATCAATGGAATTACAAATACAACTTTCTGGACTGTGAGGTGGATGAAAAAAGGGATTACAATATTTGGATTACAATATTTTAAGGGATTACAATATAAAATAATGGGATTACAATCAATAAAACAATGTGGGACTATCAGGGAAATTAGAATAGTAGGAATAATATCTTAAGTAGGACATTAGCATAGTGATTACATAAGAAACTGTTCTTAATTTCTAAAGTAGTAAGCTGAATTATCTAAGGTTAAAACAGACTTTAAGGTATTTGCAAAGATTTTTGTGTGGATGTACGTATCAACAAATTCCCAATATGATTAAGACAATTTGAACCATTTACTAAATGATGTGTGTTGGATCTTGATGGTGGTTATTTAGTTAAGAGGAACAAACTGATGATTCAGGGGAGAAAGGGGAAATTTTTTGAAGTAATATTCCTGTGTGGGCAGGAAGTATTAGGATTGAATATAGCTTAACCACTCAGAGTGGTCCCTGGGCGCATGATAGCTTTCAGAGTTTTGGTTACTGGTCCTCAGTAAGATGAATAAAGAAGTTGACAGTAAATATCTAGAAGCAATTTGAAGAGTAATTTTGTGCTTGTTTAATAATTTTTAAGTGGGACTTTAAAACAAGATCAATTTCCTGTTTCCTATGACAGTGAAAAGCCTAATCAATACGATACCTGTTATTATACTATTACTATCTCTAGGGTTTTGTTAGTGTTGGTTTTTGTTTGTTTGATGTAGCAATGGGGCTTGAATCCAGGTCACTGCCCATGGTAGACCAGCGCTTTACCGCTGAGTTTACATCCTTAGCCTCTTTGCAGAGCTTCTTACTCTGGATTCTTGGATGTGCTTCAGGGAACCTGTGAACCTCTTGGAGCTGTGTGCCAAATGGCACAAAAATACGCACAAACACATTCATTCTCTACACACATACATTAAGTGCTTTCAGCAGATTCTCATAGGCGTCGTGACCAAAACCCTTGCCCTACAGTAATCCTCTCCACTCTACTTAGATTTGCCTGATTTAAGCTCCTTTCTCCCCAGATTTTAAACTTCTCAAATGTTAATTCCTAGCTCTGCACAATGATGTGGCTCCCTACTCTGTAGTCATTAAAATACAAATGTCTTTGCTTGGCTGCTCTCCCCACCACTGGGCCAAAAGGGAGCTCTTAAAACAAACACTTCAAGGAAATTTTGTTTCCACCAAGGCAGACAAGCTCCTTCACACCCAATCTGGGTGAGGGGTAAGGGTTTAGGGAGCCACAGGCCCTGACCACACAGCTATTGCCCATCTCAGTTCTACCAGCTTGGCAGGGTCTTTGTGAGCAGTTCTTTTTGGCTTAGCTGCCCACCACACGATTAACTGTTGAAACAAATTCCAGAAAGCACATCAATTATTACTAATGAATTCCAAATCAAATCATCCAGAACTACAAAGGACTGCCAGATGTTTCAGCAAGGAGAAAAGAATCAGCAGGAGGCATAGAAAGAAGAAAGATTCTTTCCCACCATTCCATTAACTTGGATCTGAAAGCTATAATTTATCAGGCATCCAATACAAAGAGGCATCACACACACATTTAAAAATATTTCTTGTAGATTGTTCTAACATTATTTCACTGTGTGAAATTGCTTTATATTGCTATCATAGCTAATGAAAACTTTTCAGACCCCTTTTACACATTGCCAGAAATCAAAATTACAACAAATTTAAAGATCTTAATTGTCTTTTATTCATGATTCTGGATTCTGGCAACATCACACCCTAAAGAAATAGAGTGAGTTTTCTGATGAGCTGAGCAAAGGAAGTTGGCTTTGTAGGCAGAAAGAGCTGAGGAAAGCAGAAACAGAGAACAAAAAGTGGCGTGGTTGTTTTAAGGTCGCTTTCCTTGATAAAGCACCACCTGCACTGATAAGGTTAAGGCTCAGAGCCATAATGTGGGATGGCCACGGGCATTTGACAGTTCCCAGAAGCTGTTCATTTGTTGGGAGATAATTATCAGAAGCCCTTGGGCACCAGGATGCCACCATCAAAGACAGGAGAAAGTTTTTCCATCAAGGCTCTTGTGTCAGTTCATTAATGGTCACCTGCAGCAGATCTGGCCATTTCCTCAGCTGCTCCACATCCCCTGGAAGCTCCTTTTGTTTTTTATCAAGTGAAATAAACAATATGTCTTCATAGGACCTGTGTCTGAAACAAAATGCTGTCAGTTAGCTGGGGGTCAGCATTATTGAAAATACGGGTGAATGCTATGGTTTGGATGTGTGCCCAAAGTTCCACGTGTTAAAGGCTTGGTTGCCAGACAGTGGCACTATGGGAGAGTGATGGAGCATTTAGAGGTGGGAGCCAGTGGAAAGAAGTTAGGCCATGGCAGGGCGTGTCCTTTGAAGGGGTGCTGGGATTCTGGCCCTTTCCCCTCTGCTTCCTGGCTGCCGTGAACTGAGCAGCTTCTTCTACCACAAACTCCCAACCTGATGTATCGTGTCATCCCTGGCCCAGAGCAATGGGGAAAACCAGTCATGGACTGAAACCTCCCAAATTATGAGTCAAAATAAACCTTTCCTTTTTTTAAGGTGATTATCTCAGACATTAACAGAACATTGCGACTTATGAGGTGCTTGATTATTAGACTTGAGAGTGAGAAAGAGGCAGTCGTGGCGTAAGAGGCCAAGAAGGGATGAACACCCATGGTTTGTACCTGTTGGTCTCACAAGTGATGGCTCTGGGCACAGACAGGGCAAGTCCCTTGCCAAGGGCATACTCTTGCTTTTTAAATATGGGCACAAACCTGTAACCTCAGCATTCTGGGAGGCTGAGGCAGGAAGATCACACACAGGGTTGAGCCCAGACCGGGCAACTTAGCAAGACCTTGTCTCAAATTAAAATTTTTTGAAAGACTGAGGGTATAGCTCAGGGCAAAGGCCCCTGTTCAATCCATAATAGTGAAAATAAATAAATAAAGGATCACATGTTAACTGTTTCTTTTGACTTATTCTCATCTTTATACTCATTTTAAATATTCAGGTATCTCCAGTGGGCTTTAAATAATTAAAACTTGTGACTTTAAATGTTGGAATAAGAGTTAAGTGCTAATTTTTCTCTCCCCTAATAGATATTTGCTCAAACAACCAGGCTTTTTTCAAGGTAGAAGCTTAACTTTTTAAAAAATAAGAACACATGTTTGACATCTCAAGTATGGTCTTTATGAAATGAAAAGTCATAGTAAGTGTGCTCTTCTTTGTCCTGCGTAAAGGCTGCTGAATAAGGCTGGATTTTTGTTTGTGGGCACATTTCTTCCTGAAGTCCAGCTCCACATGCATTTAATTTATAGACTCTAGACATATTTTAGAGAAAGATGTGGGCATGGCCAGAGTAAAAGTAATGAAATAAACAATTTCTTTTTTTTAATTTTAAGTTTTATTTTATTTTATTTTTTTATTTTAAAGATAGTAAAATCCAACAAAACATAACAAAACGAAGTCAATCAAAACAAAGCAATAGAACTGGTACAGAGCCTCAAAGAAAGATACTATGAAAACAGTAACTACTATAGTATATCTTGTCATTTTCAGAATAGTTGACCATTCCAACAGGTATAGTAAAATCAAACCAAAAAAACCAACCAACCAACCAAACAAACAAACAAAATACCACAATAAAACCAATAAACACAGAGTATAAAATAAGCCCCCCCAAATTAATCAGAATAAAGCAAAACAATGAGAACAATATTGGGCCTCGAAGACAAGACAGAAGAATCGCCCATTTTTGCTACGCTGTGCACTGTCAACTTCCAAAGAGATGCCCAGGCTGCCAGCCCCAGGCCTGCAAAATGAACAAAACAACACCAGCATCTAGTTGTCTAATGCACCCCAGTTGCTATCAACTCAGCCAGACCTCCAACCGAGCAGGTTGCTTTACGGGGAGGTGGGGGAAAGCTTTGTCCTTGATTCTTAGCCTGAGTGCTGGTAGGCGCACTGGGGCGGCGGCGGCGGGGAGGTGGAGGGTGGGGAGTGCGGCAGCATGCTTCTCTTCCTGGGGTCCACGCTGGTCACACAGGCCCCCAGAAAGCAGTCTAGTTGTCTTCTGGTTGGAGGCGCTTAGACCCGGTGGGGTGGGCTCCTGAGAGGCCCCTTTCTTTCTCTTCCTGGGGTCCATGCCCAACAATTTCTTGTAAACACTAACCTTCCAAAAGAATTTTCCAGGGTGACTATCAGGCTAAGAACTAGAAAAATGATGTTCTTGAATTTGCATTATACAAATCAATGCAAAAAAAAAAAGAAAAAGAAGTCTACTTACTAACTTAAATTTATTTTTGAATGGCCATTTCCAAACATTTTTTAGAAACAATGAGGTGATAGTACAATCAGCACTATACCACTCTCCTTTCTGATCTTCCTCCTCTTCTTTATTGGATTTTAAATTAATTCGTGTTTAAAAATTTTGACAAACACACATACTAAAATTTAAGTGTGTATTTAATTTTAAGAGAAAAAATAAAAGGTTATGAAAATTCAGAAAAAACGTATGTCTCTACATCAAGTCCCTTTCTGACATATGCTGTGATTCTCTTACTCTCTACTGGGACCAGTGACCAAGCATGCTTGAAGCAACCAAAATCCAATGTTTCTGTAGCATATGACTCTGAAGGACTTCATCATATTACGGAGGAACAGAAGTCCTGAATGAAGTCACCAAGCAAACCTCTAACTTAGTCACTTTCCTCCTGGCTGGGACAAAATACCCAACACTGAAATTTAAAGGAGGAGATTTTTATTTTGGCTCATGGTTTCAGAAGTTTCCGTCTATGCTCTACAAGCTTACATGCAGAAGCAGCATGGCAGAGGGACCAGGAGGAAGGAAAGCTGCTAAGTCATGGTGACCAGGAAACAAGAAAAGTGGGGAGCGAGGGAGGGAGAGACACACTTCCAGGACCCCATGATCCACCTCTTCCAACTAGCCCTCCCCGCCAACAGCAAGTCAGCTCTACGCCCTCAGCATGTGTTCACCTTCCAGAAGCACTGCCTGAAGTGCATGAGGCACATTCTTGATCTAAATCATAACATCCCCTGAAGCTGTTACCCTCGGTGAGAGCTGTCACTGAGTCTGTTTCTTCCTCTATGACATTCAACTGAGAGTACCCACCCTACGTGCTTCTGTAGGGGGAAAATGAGAGGTTAATACAAAATTCAGAACCCAGCACATGATACCACAGATTGATAGCTTTACTGTCACTGTAGCCCCTGGGGGACAGTCAGGATGCAGACCTAGATCCCAAATGTGTGTGTGTGCTTTGGTTTATTGGTATGTGTGTTCTTACTGAGTATGTATATGTTCATGTATGTTCAGCCTGCATGTATGTCCTGGTCATGGAGCACAAGAGAAGGGAAATGATGACTCTGTCTATACCAGGGTTTTTTACCCTTGGTGCTATTGGTATTTCGGACCAGACAATTCTGTATTATAGGGGGCCACCCTGTGTATTGTGACACCCCTGTTCTCTAGCCACAGATGTCGGTAGTACCACTCCCTTCCCAGTTGTGACTACCAGTGTCTCTGAAGATTGCCAAACACTCACTTTGCAAAATTGCCCATTTGAGAACTGCAGTTCTATGTATGGAAATTTTACTCTTCTTGTTGAAAAAAAATATATATATATATCATGGAGATGGGAATGATCATGTACTGAGATCATGTGGGGGAATGCTGTACAGGGAAGTTTTCCTCCATAGAGATGACACTCCTGTCTCATGCCCCACCTGCTGAACCAAAGAATCTAAACAAACCTTCTTCTAAGGAGCAATCTGGCCAATGCTACTTGAAGTCTTTTACACATGTTCCTTTCAGCACAGTTCTCATGCTTTTTGAGTTCCACATGCTGCTTCCAGAACATTCTCACCATCTACGCTACGTGACCCAACCACAAATCTCTTTCTTCTTCAAAAGATAGCTGTCTCCCTGCATTTGTGCTCATGACACAGTGGCATTCTTTCCCATCTGCGTTGGTGGGCTTCTCTTATTCCGTCCAAGTGAGCGCACTCTTGACCTTTTTCTTGTTCTTCAGGATGTCTCTGCTCCCTACCCCCACCCCAGATGAGGGCTGCCACATCCTTCCTGCCCATCACCTCCCACTCTTTCTCTTTTTACAGAACTTTGTCCAAGCCCTACTCCACAGGGAGAGCTTTCCTAACTCTGTCTAGTAATCTCTTCCCTCCTGCAACTTTCCCATGGCCATATCCATTCAACCCCTGATGGACAGATTCTGAAAAGAGCGTCACTCGATAACATGCCTAATGGAGCAGCAAGCAAGTTCATTAAATTTGAAGAAAGGCTTCACTGCTTTCTGCTGCCTTTTCTGAGCTGCACGACACAGCAGTTGTGGTGAAGTTCAAGCTGTTTCTCATATTTATCTGGGTCAAACAATGAGTATCCCTGTCTACTGATGGTTAAAAACACTAAGGTCTACATAGCAGGTGATTAACTACTTACAAAATCTGTTGAATATCAGACATTGGATGTGAACCACAAAATCAAGTTGTACTCTTGGGTGCTTTTTTTTTTCCTCCCCATTCTTTGCTCTCTATTCCAAATCAATGTTCTGTTTTTTTGTTTTTTTGTTTTATTTCCAAACTCTTCCCATTTGTATCCCCTGGCATTTAGCTCTCCAGTTTATAACAGTTTCTTAGATACCTAAATTCTGACTACAAAGTCACATGTGTTTTTTCTAGTGAGGGGGAAAAAAGACTTAAGCAGTTAAATACAGGGATACAAGTGGCTGCAAGAATGAAGGCTTTGTGGGAATACAGTGTGCCTTAGGTTCAGGACTCATTTACATCACAACATGTTCATGTTTTTAGGTTCATTATTATATTTATTACTGAGCCAATAGCATTACCAAAGGCTATACCACATACTTGCAGGGAGAAGTTTGGGTAAATCTTGTGCTTAATGAATCCACTTAGTGTATTGAGAATGGCTTTTTCTTCTGAATACACTAAGAGTAAAGCACTGAGCTTTTATTTTGTTTAAAAAAAAATTCTCTAGGGAGCATTGTTGTGTCCTGGTTTTCATTAAGTTTACATCTGGTGATACAAAAAGGAGCCATCAACATGGTCACCTGTCTCTCTGCTGAAGGAATGAAGAGTCCATGTGTTCTCTTTGCTGAGATTTTGGATTTAGCACTCTAAGAGTTGCCCCCCTCTTCCTCACATCTCCCCCATCACTGATCCCCACTCATTAGTGAAAATTCATGCAGTTTTTCACTGAAGCTTGTCCATTTCACCCTGAGGGGTGCTTATTGTTGTCAGCTCCTTTTCTGTTTTTATGAAAAATCTTCTAAGACTCAGCACCCTTCCTCTCTTGAACATATTTCATTTCTGCATATAGCAGCTCAACCTGCTGCCTTAATAGTTTTATAGAAGTCTGGAGCACAAATTCACCTGTGAACCACATTTTAGAGATTATCATTGAGGCAAAATAAATAAATAAATAAATAAATAGAGTTGAGAACTACTTTAATCCTGTCCTATTTTACACTACCAGGTGGCTGTCCACATTGAGTTTAAATCCTAGCTCCATTTTCCAGTTGTGCGATTTGGAATGTGGTATCTCAGTGTTTTTCTCCATGAGATGTATTTTGTAGGGTTGTCATGAGGATAAGCTAATAAATGTAAAGATATTTAAGACTATAAATATGTAGTAAGTACATAGTAAAAACTTAGTGGAATTAACCGTATTGTTTTTAGGACTGGGATCAGAGAAGAGCGCCAAAGAAAGTTCTTAGTGTTTGTCTTGGAAAGGAATCAAGTGAGAGATGTGAGGTTTCAAATGAGAACCAGTCATGATGTGGATCCTCGCTGTCTGAAAAGTCAGAAAATACCATCAAGGTATGGCTTTGTGAAGCAACAAACACCACTTTTTAAAGTAGACTATGCAAAACAACCCAAGTAAAAACTAGGCAAATGACTTGAATAGACATTTCTTTAAAAAAGATGTACAAATGGCGAACAAATACACAAAAAGATGATCAGCATGATTAGCCAAGAAGGAAATGCAAATCAATGCCACAACAAGATACTACTTCATAAAAAAGGAGAATACTAAGTGTTGGTGAACCTGTGGAGAAATTGGAACTCTAGACACATGGCTGGTGAGGTTGTAAAATAGTACAGCTGGTGTGGGAAGCAGTGTAATAGCTCCTCAGAAAGTTAAAGATAGAATTCTACACAATCCATAATTGTACTCTTAGTGTATACCAAAGA
The DNA here is from genome assembly GCA_004363535.1 of Dasyprocta punctata. Lineage (NCBI taxonomy): Eukaryota > Metazoa > Chordata > Mammalia > Rodentia > Dasyproctidae > Dasyprocta > Dasyprocta punctata. The sequence goes on along the minus strand of RJWM01044045.1, from coordinate 3,609 downwards.
ACTGGAAATGGGTATCAAAACAAATGTATGTACACATATTCATAGCAGCATGACAGCCAGAAGGTGGAAACAACTCACACATTCATTGATGAATGGATAAATAAAGGTGTGGTACTTCCATGCAATGGAATATTGTTCAACTAAAAAATGGAAGGAACCACTGGTACATGCTACAAGGTGCATTAATGTTGAAAAAAATTATGCTGAATGAAAGAAGCCTGACACACAAAGTCACAGGTCATGATTCTGTTCATATGAAGCAGTCAGAATAACTAAGTTCACAGGGACAGAACACAGATTGGTGGTTGCCAGAGACCACGAGAAAGAAAGGATCAGGAATGAGTGCTTAATAGGTATGAGGTTTCCTTTTGCTGTGATGACAATGTTTGAAACCACATAGGGACGATGTTTGGAAAATGCCATAAACCTATCAAATACCACTGTGGTCCCACTTTATTACTCCACTATAGCCCTACATACTCTGGAGGTGACTAAATGTTCATTTTCTTCATTGTCGGTCCAGCTCAATGAAACCAAATTGCATTGAGTCCAGCTTTGGCGTCACTTGACTGAATCATTTATATGAAAATCGTTAGCTCTATGTTATATGAATTCCACCTCAATTTAAAAAAATGAAGTGTAGCACTTGCCAGTGAGGGTGATTCTTCAGGGAATTTACTACTGCAAGGAAGTAGAAGGCATACTCTCTCGGTGTTTCCTTAGGTATACTTGTGTGCTGTTTAACAATGGGGACATGTCTGAGACATGCACCATTAGGAAATTGAACTCATGACTTCATGCTTGCCAAGCAGATACTGTGCTGCTGAGCTATATCCCTGGCCCCTAATTTTTTTTTTTTTTTTGAGACAGGATCTCACTATGTAGTTCAGCCTAGCCTTGGACTCTGTATAACCCAGGCTAGCTTGAGCCTACCGAGATCCTTCTGCCTTAGCCTCTTGAATGCTGGGATTACAGGCATGCAACACCATGCCCAGCATGTGCAAGCATTATAAAGTGCACATGTTGAAACTAGATGGGTGCGACATACCGGGCAATATAATTTTACAAGACTACTGTTGGATATGCAGCCAGCTATTGACTGAAGCATTGTTATGTGGCACATGACTGTTTCAATAAACCTGAAGAAACACTTCCTTTGAAATGCAAAAACTCAAAACTGGCAGTAACTCTGGGCTTCAGACTGTTTTTCAGAGTCAAATCATATTCTTTATGCCATGGTACGGCGCTCTCTATGCTATGGTACAGCAGCTGTGGCCCCTCTGGCTGATAGAGCTGTCGCAGCAGCGATGACTGTCCAGGTAGGCGGGCACGCCCCAGTTGTGCCCAAGTCACTCAACAGCTTGTCTGGTGGGAGAAGGAAACCTAGCTGGCCTGGGGAAGATTATCCTAGTTAGAATTCTTCAACGTGCTCTGCAGGCACAGATCATAACAGACACCTCTAGTGCTTTAATCCAAAAGGGTAACTAGGGAGGGATTTGAAACGTCCTAACTGGACAGTAGTTAAAAAAGAATATTTGTGCTCATTTTATGCCAAACATACCATAACTTATCATGGCCCTGGGCAAAGGCAGCCCTATTGGAGAGCTGACTGAAGAACAATTATTTAGCAATTCCAAATACCCTCTTTCACTGCCAGCACAGAATTTATGAGAGCTTAGCGAAATCTGTGATTTTAGCCATATAAAACTTTCCACTGCTGATAAGCCTCTCTGTCTCATCAACAACTCACATCACTTCAGTTTAGCTGCCCTTGTTCATGTTGTTGCTTTGTATCGCTTCCAATATCTTATCTTCTATTCTTGCTTGATGTCCAGCCTTGACTATTCTACAGCAGCCTGAATTCTCCAGTGATGACTGCATGTCCTTTGCTTCATTATCTGTCCAGCTCATGAAAACCAATGGCACTGTGCCTGGCTTGGATACGAGCTGGCTGGCTTCTTTCCAGGTGTTAATTATTAAAGAACTTGCCATATTATTTGATATTAATTACTCTGCCTGAGTTTCTGTGGTAAGAAAGGTCCAGAGAAGGAATGTGACATAGAAACAAGTCCAAATCCTGAACACCCTTCTCGCAGGATGGAGTGCACAGAACATTTCAGTGCTGAAAAGAATGACACTGTGCTCACGAGTGACTTCTGAAGACTGAAGATAGTGGTATATTTAAAGAAAACCGAGGAAAGTGAAAAGAGGAGGGTCACGGACAGTGGAGGTCACAGGAAGGCAAGGGTGATAGGGAGAATGCGACCCTTGGAGCACCACTTCTGGACATAAATAGTGTCAATATTGGCCATAAGTGGTTACTTTCATGTATTTGTTTCTGGGAGGTGTAATACAGTAGTTAGGACTGTGGACTTGGGAATCAGGGTAGTGTGAATTTCAATTCAAGATCTACATTTACATAGGCTATCTTTAGGCAGGCCATCCACCGCCCTGTGTCCCCAGATTCTTGAGCTGGAAAATGATGGTAAAATTGACTACAGATTATCATTATCATTACGAGACCCTCATTTTCCACTTCTTTCATAACTGTGACTTTTCCATCCACAGAAAAATGTATCAGCTGTGTCTAATCTTACTATGATGCATTGTCCTTAAAGCAGGTAAAGTTCTCTACACAGAGTGAAGTACTAGATAGCTGATATTCATCACCATTATTATTGTAGTAGCTGCTGTTTATGTAGCCCTTCTTCTTTTCTCTCCTTTTCCCTATCCTTTTTTTTTTGTGTAATTTTATAGAATAGGAGCCTAGCATCTTATTTAAGTTTGTGTTACTTAATATTGAGCTATTCTATTTTTTTTATTTTATATCACACTCAGGCTGAGTTCTGAGATCCTTGACTGGAAAGAGGGTGGGATAGAGCTTCAGAAAGCAATGTGGAACCAAGCAGCTACTCAGGTCTGGGCTGAAGGCTGATGGGAGGGTGCCAAGGGGCAGAAACAAGAGTGACTAGGACAAGGAAGTAGATGGAGACCATCAGTGAGGTGAAGCCTAAAGATTAGCTGGGTCGTGGTCCTCAAAGTAGAACATATTCTTATGGTACACAAATTCTTTCATGGCATATACACCTTACAGACAGCTGTAAGAGAATCAAGTTTGCTCATTGACATTCTTTGTTTTTTGTTTTTTTTTTTTTTTGAGATAGAGTCTCACTATGTGGTTCAGGCTGGCCTTGAACTTACTATCCCAGGCTGGTGTTGAACTCATGGCAATCTTTCTGCCTCAGCCTCTGTAGTTCTGGGATTACCATTCTTGGTGGCAATCTTATATGTACAGATTCTTCTTGATTTATTGTGGAGTTATGTCTCCATAAACCCTTCTTTAAGTTGAAGATGCATTTAATACACCTAACCTATCAATCATTGTAGTTTAGTTTAGCCTACCTTCAGTGTTCTCAGAATACTTACTTTAGCCTGAAGTTGGGAAAATCGTTTAATGTAAAATTTATTTTATAAGAAGTTATTGAATCTCATGTAATTTTTTGATATTAGAATGCAAAACTGCTGGAAACACAGGACACGAAGAGTATCGGTCATTTTCCCTAATGATCACATGACTGATTTGGGAACTGTGGCCAGAATTTTGAGAGA
>RJWM01044044.1:0-13475 GCA_004363535.1 Dasyprocta punctata | reverse complement strand
AGCCTTGTGCCTGCCAGGGCAGGCGCTTAAGCCACTGAGCCAAACTCCCGGCCCTGGTTTTTTGAGGCAGGGTCGCACTATGTAGCTCAGGTCGGCCTTGCGCCGCATTGTAGCCCAAGCCGGCCTCGAACTCACAACGCTCCGCCTACCTCAGCCTCCCGAGTGCTGGGATTAAAGGCGTGCGCCACCACGCCCGGCTTACTTGTCCATTTTTGATTGGGTCTTCTATTTTGGGTTGTCTAATTTTTTGAATTATTTATATAGTCTAGATTTAGTCCTCTGAGGAATAGCTGGTAAAATCTTTTTTCCATTATATCGATTGTCTTTTCACTTTATATGTTGTTTCTTCTGCTCTGCAGATTTTTACTTTGATGATTCCATTTGTTGATTCTTGCTACCATTTCCTGTGTACTAGGTTTCTGTTCAGAAAGTCCATACATTTGTCTATAACTTCAAGAGTTTTACCTGTTTTAGCTTCCACCAAGTTAAGTGTTTCTGTTTTAACATTTAGTTCTGTTATCCATTTTTATTTTAGTTGAATACATGCAGAGAGATAGGGTCTAGATCAGTGGTGGCAAACCCACAGTGCATGTGTTTGCAGTTCACTGTTTATACCATTGAAAGCTCTAAAATGTTTTCCATCTAGACCAGATTCACACTTCTACATGTTGATAGCCAGTTTTGACACCATGTATTTTATTATTTTATTTTATTTTAAAGTGAAAAAATATAAAAATAATAATAAAACAGTTTCAAAACAGGCTAGGACAGTAACAATAATTAGTGCATAGTGTATTGTTGTTTACATAGTAGTTATTCATCGTACAAGATACAGGCATGAAATATTGTTCAAACAATATTAGCACAGACCTTTCTTTTCAGTGAACTAAGAGAAATGATCTGTATTAGTATCTTAACTATCTTATATATGTATATTTTTTCTTTCCCCTTCCTTCCTTTCCATTTTCCCCATCACAGTTTCTCTCTCTTTTTTTTAAAGAGAAGAAAAATAGAAATAAAATAAAACAGAGTTCCAAATCAGGCTAACAGGAGAGTGACAACAATTAATACATTCCACATTGTTATCTTCATAATAGTCAGAGTACAAGATATAAGCATGAAATAAAGTCCAGACAATATTAGCACAAATCTTTCTTTTCAATGCAGTAAGAGAAATTAGCTATACTGCTATCTTAACTATCTTGTGTGTGTGTGTGTGTGTGTGTGTTTCCCCTTTTCTCTTCCTTCCTTTCCCCTTTCCCCCATTAGTTTTTCTTTTAAACAGTTTCTTCCCAATTCACAATATCTGTTGTACATTTTGGACCTTATTTACTCATTCAGCTTCTCGCACTAGTGAGGCAATGTGATGTTTATACATACGGGCCTGATTTATTTCACTTATGACTGTGGTCTCAAATTGCATCCATTTACCTATAAAAGTATCAAGCTTATCCTTATTATGGTTAAGTAGTACTCCATTGTATAAAAAAAAATCTTTTTTATCCATTCCTTGGTTAATGGGCATTGGGGTTGTTTCTAAGATGTGGCTATTATAAATTGTACACTATAAACAGGGGTGCACATATATCACTGTGGTATGATGTTTTCAATTCTTCTGATAAAATGCCCAGAAGAGGAATAGCTAGGTCAAATGAAATCTCTAATTCTAGTTTTTTGAGGATTCGCCACACTGATTTCCACAGTGGTTGCACCAGTGTACGCTCCTACGAACAATGTAAAAGGATTCCTTCTTCCCCACAGCCCCTCCAGCATTTGTTATTGGTTGATTTCTTGATGATAGCCATTCTTTCTGGAATGAGATGGAATCTCAGTGTTGTTTTGATTTGCATCTCTCGAATGACCAATGATGCATGACACCATTTATTAAAGAGGATATCTTTCCTCTAGATTTTCAGTTCCTTTTTCAGATTAAAGAGTTAAGTGTTCTTGAGATTGTTTCTGCATCCTCTGTTCTGTTCCAGTGATTGTCAGCTCTGTTTTTGTGCCAATACCATGCTGGCTTTTTGTTTTTGTTTTTGTTTTTTATCATGGAAGTTTTGTAATGTAATTTTAAATCCAGGATTGTGGTGCTTTCCATTTTGTTCTTCTTACACAGTATTGATCTTGCTATTCTGGGTCTTTTCTGGTCCCACATAAATTTTGGGATTGTTTTCTCCAGTTTTGTCAAGAATATTCTTGTTATTTTGATTGGGATAGTGTTAAATCTACATATCAATTTTGGAAGCATGGCTATTTTGGCTATATTGATTCTGCCTATGCAGAAATGGGAAATTTTTCCATTTTCTGCTATCCTTTTCAATTTCTTTTTTCAGAGAATATTATAATATTCATTAGAGCTCTTTCACTTCCTAAGTTAGGTTAATTCCTAAGTATTAAATTTTTCTTTGTGCTATTATGGATGGTATTTTTTCCTAATATCTTTCTTATATTTTGAAAAATTAACCCATAGGATATGAGGAGGGGAAAAAAGTGAGAAAAGGTGTTTTACTGAGGAATACAAAGAAATTAATGGTGTTAGAGAACAGTTACAGGAAAAAATAAACAAGAAAAAAATAAACAGCATAATACAGGAAATAGAACACAGATAAGGAAGACATAAAGAAGTTCAATGGGGAAAAGAGAAAATGGAGAAAAGGAACTAAAAGTGGAAAAAAATGGAAGAAGAAACTGCAAAGCCTCAAATGCTCAATGAAGGAAAGATAAAAATAATTTAAAACAAAAAGACTGAGTCAAAGAATAACATTCCTGTGCTTTTCAATGAGTAGCTTCTTTCCAAGGTCTTCAGTCTCGAGATCCAGCCAGTCACAATTTCTTTCCACCTAACTTTAGGGCCCATAGGTTTTAGAGGTTTCCTCCTTGCACCAGAGGCCACTCTGTTCCCCCTAGACTATGATTACCATCCAAGCCAACTTGTACTCATTGGTCAATTGGAAATGTGATGAGCCTTTTGTTCTCTGTTGGATATAGGGTGTGAGGCAGCAGTTCAAGTAGACTATTAATGTTAACAGTCATGAGGTATGGTTGCTCCCTTCTATCTCCATGTGTTGTCTTCATCCACGGTCAGGTTGGTTAGCCCTGGCCTCTGCTGCCTCATGCCAAAGGGAAGCAAAATGCACAACTGGCTTGGAGTTCATGGATGGTCACACTCTTGCCTCAGGTGGGCGACATTGTGCATCCAGGGCAGAGCTGCTTCCTTGAGTCAGTAGTGGCCCTTTTTTCAATCTTAAACTTGTGACGGATGGAACCTGTATGTTCTTATTATACTTCCCTGACTGCCTAAGGCATATATCCAATTCCCTCTTTATTTTCACTCAGAAGTCTAGTGGAAATCTGAAACTCAACATAGTGAAAAAGCTCTTTCCTTCAATATTTGTTTAGCCCTGGGTCTTCTGCATCTCTACAAATGACACGTCGGTCTCCATATCACTCAGGCTAAAAATTTTGAAGTTATCCTTGAAAAAGATTTCTCAAACACCTCATGCCCAATCTGTGGTGGATGTCATTAATGGCATCTTTAAAGTATACCTAGAATCTGGAACCTTCTCTTCACCTCCTTGTCACCCCCCCCCCCCAGGTAGGATAGAGAAATAAAGATAGGTAGAAATGAGACAAGGAAAATCAGAATTTTTAAATTGTACTTTTAAGAAAAACTGCAGGTAAGTCAGATATGGTGGCACATGCCTGCAACCCCAGCACTCAGGAGGCTGAGGCAGGAGGATTACCATGAGTCCTAGGATATCCTGGGCTACGTAGTGAGTTTGAGGCTAGCCTGAGCTATATAGTGAGACCCTGTCTCAGCAAGATAAAGCAAAGCAACCAAAATGTCCTAAGAGTCTTAGAGATACAATAAGTCTGTAAATTGTGCTTCTTCCTATAGACCTCCATCCTTAAGGAAGCAGAAATATTAGTGGGCACCATGTCTCAACTTCAAATACAAGGGAATAGTTTACATTCTAACACAGATGGGTAACTTGACTGAAAGTAGGAATATACATCCTAGATCGGCCATTTTGAAGATACCCCCAAGACCTTGTAAATATACCAAATTCCAGATCATAAAACATCTCCTTTCTCTGAATGTCTGAACTCCAGCTTTGAGTGTGTACTTTTAAATTTCTGCCTCATACAGTAAATCCTTCCCATGCCTCTTACTGACAGGTCCTGAAAATTCTTTTTCCATGACCCAAGCCAGTGAGCCTGCAATTTAATTCTACAAGTAGAATGCATTTAGGTTTTCTACCTCTACTTTGGGAATCTCCTCAGATCCTGTCCAGAAACAATCCTAATCCAAGTCCCCATGCCCTCTCACCTGGGTGACTCCTTTATTTCTGTTACCTTTTACTAGGCCTCCATGCTTTTGTTCTTACCACCTTGAGGCCTATTCCTTACCTGGTGGTCAGAAGCGTTCCATTAAAACGTGAAGTCGACCTGTTCCTCCTTTGTGTCCTATCCTCAAGTTGTTTTCCATCTCTCCAGGGGTCCTTACCTTGCTCTGTCTGATCGCTGTCCACCTCCCTGGGCTCTTCTCCCACTGCTATTGCTTGCTCTGTTCCACACACACTGGTCTCTTGGTTGTTTCATAAACCTACAGAGCATTTTTACTTTTCTCTTTCCTAGAATACTATTCTCCCAGATAGTCATGAAGCTTTAGCTTCTCTCTTATTTCCTCTAGGTTTCTTTTTAGCTGTCACCTAATAAAAAAAAAAAAACTTTCTTTTACCAATTTCCCATTGCTTTCTATCCCCTCACTTTGCTGTGCCTTCTTCCTATCACTTATTGCCATCTAATGTATGACATATTTGTTTGTTTATTGTGAGACTGTTCTCTAGGCACAAGTAGAATATCGGTCCGATGAAGGAATTTTTTTTTCCTGTGCTGGTAATTGAATCTATACCCCTGAGCATGCTCTACCACTGTATCCTCAGCCCTCTTTATTTTATTTTGAGACAGAGTCTTGCTGTTTTGCCCAGGCTGGCCTCAAATGTTTGATCTTTTTGCCTCAGCTTCTTGAGTAGCTGGGATTAGAGATATGTGTTACTGTGCCAGCTGAGGGCAGAGATTTTTGTCTGTTTTTGTTTACTGCTTTGTCTATGAGACCAAGAACAATACCTGACACATAATAGGCTTTCAATAATGTTTATTGATGGAATTAATGGGTTCCTCTCCTTGAGTTAGAGGATGGAGAAAGGAGAAGTGGTCAGATGTGTTTCTGGATAGGCAAGGACTTTCTTTTGGAATAATAAAGCAGGAAAGAACAATGCCTGAGTTTTACATTGCAACTACCCCAGAGAAAGTGATACTTGAGTCATACAGATAGCTATAAGAGAAGGAAAAGAGGGAGAGGAATGTTGCCTGAATATTTATCTCCTATGGGCCACTCTTTCTCATTAACTTCTGTGTGAGTTTAGTGTTATCCATGTTTTACCCATGAGGAAACTGAGGATCAGAGAGGTTAAATGACTGACCCAAATTCACATAGTAACTAAGTGGTAGAGGATGCATTTAAATCTAGATATGGCAAACTCAAAAATCCCATGCCCAGTCCACAAACTTACCTCCAAGCTACTAACAGATTTCAAGTACAGCATCATAGAACCAGATGCCCAGAAACTGTGAATCCTGGAGTGGCAAAGGAATAAACGAGCTACAAGTCAAGAGATTTTTTTCTCCCTCTTGCCTGGCTGCCACCACTCCTTTATCCTGACTCCAAGATCACTGTACATACTATGATTAGATGAATGTGCTTAAATCTGGGTCCTATCAAGTCATGCTCCTATACTGTAATCCTTAATGACTTCCCATTAGCCATAGAACAGTAGCCTACTTCTTAGCTTGGCATCCAAGGTCTTCCAATCATCCCTGAGTTGCCTTTCCAACTGTACTGCTTCTGGGCCTCTGCAAATAGCTGCATCTGCATAACTGGGCTTCTCACTGCTCAGGAACAAATGAGTGCATTCCTGCCTCTTTGCCTTTTGCTGCCATTACTCCCCTTCCCTTTCTAATTTCCTTTTCTCTTTGATCCTTTCCTTTTCCCTCCTCTTTATCTGCTTGAAATCACTACAGTCCTCTTTTAAATCCATTTTTACATTTTAACTGATTATTATTATTTTAATTGTACACGTTGGGGTTGTAATAATCAAATCAGGAGATTGAGCATTTCTATCTCCTTAAGCATTCTGAAAGACCCATCTTAAATTCCCCCCTCCTGACACTGCCTGCACATGGAGCTCTCTACCAGAACACTCTGCCTGCACAATTTATCTGACACTCTGAGCATGCCTCTCATGATTGCTAATTCTTCCCCCATTCTGTATAAGGGTCTCATTTCCCCAGCTTATCACCAATTCTCCTTGAAGGACAGGACCCTTTCTTAGCCCCTACAGGGCCTACCTCAACCTAGCACTTACCAGATCTTTGTTAATGGATTAAAGACTGCACAGATTTTAAACAGGCTTCTGTAAACAGAAGGAGCCTAGGCTTGACAGAGAAGAGACAGCCGCTCTAGGTGTAAAGCTAAGTAAAATAAAATGCTGAGCATATTTTTATGAGCAAGGCTGCCAGGATATTTGGAAAATGTTTTTAAAACACAAACTGACAAAGGGGAAAAACAGCAGACCTCTTACTTGCTGTAGGAAATGACTATAGCCATGACTGGCACAGAAATGTTTGCAGAAATCCATGAAGTAATAAGGAGATGGAAATTCTCTTTGCAGTAAGGGAGCAAGATGGCATAATATGGAATATTCATTTTGTAATAAAATCTTTGGCTACTCATGGGTGGCTGAGCATATGAAGAGGCTCTCACTTCATGAGAGAAATTTTTCATTGAAAAATAGAAAACCTTGTTGCTGGCAGAATGTCAATTACATCTGCATCCCCTGAGATGTCTGTCAACTTTGTCATTTGGGCCACAAAGTAGCCCCAAAATACGTACCACATATTACACAGAGTCACCGTGCATGTCACATCAGGACCACAGTGAGATCACAGATTCAGTTGTGGGTAGAGTAGGACTCAAAGAGAATATTTGGCAGTGTTTTTACAGGTTCTCATATCATCCAAACTACTATGTGTCACTGGCATGGCCATTTGACATCATTTATCAGGGGAAAGAACTGAAGCTTAGGGGAAGTAAAATGACTTACACAGAGGCCATACAGTCTTAGTCTGGGGTTCCTGTTCTTACTAAAACTATCGTGTTTATGCATCATGCTTATATTTACCCACTTAATCTGGCTAAAAAGTATATTCATTATGCCCACAGTCTGCACTTCCTGGTCATGAAAAAAAGGAACACATACCAAAGATCTGAGTCCTAGCCGGGTGTGGTGGCACACGCCTTTAATTCCAGCACTCGGGATGCTGAGGTAGGAGGAGCGTTGTGAGTTCAAGGCCCGCTTGGACTGCAATGTGAGTGTAAGGCTGGCCTGAGCTACATAGTGTGACCCTGCTTCAAAAAAACTAGGGCTGGGAGTTTGGCTCAGTGGCATAAGCGCCTGTCTGGCAGGTATGAAGCTGTGAGTTCCATCCCCAGTGCCGCAAAAAAAAAAAAAAAAAAAAAAAAAAAAAAAAAAAAAAAAAAAAAAAAAACAAGATCTGAGTCCTAGGGAGCTGGCTACTCTCCAGGATCCCATCTTAGTTTTATGAAAAGAACTTGGGAGAATCTGGGGTTATAATAACTATCCCAGACTAACCCCAGATCTCCCCAGCAAGATTATTTTCATTCAACAAGGATTTAGGTATGTACCAGGTACAAGCACTAAGAGCTGGGGATACACTGGTAGGCAAAGCAAAGACTTCATACAGTGTACAATTAGAACACCATTTTTTAAAATCTTATTTTAGCCGGGCGTGGTGGCGCACGCCTTTAATCCCAGCACACGGGAGGCTGAGGTAGGCGGAGCATTGTGAGTTCGAGGCCAGCTTGGGCTACAACGCAAGTGCAAGGCCGGCCTGAGCTACAGTGCGACCCTGCCTCAAAAAACCAGGACCGGGAGGTTGGCTCAGCGGCTTACGCGCCTGTCAGGCAGGCGCGAGGTTGTGAGCTTGATCCCTGGTGCTGCAAAAAAAAAAAAAAAAAAAAAAAAAAAAAAAAAAAAAAAAAAAATCTTATTTTACAGATAGTAAAATCCAACAAAACATAACAGAACAAAGTCAATCAAAACAAAGCAGTAGAACTGGTACAGAACTTCAAAGCAGGATACTAGGAAAACAATAGCTACTGTAGTATATCTTGCTATCTTCACAGTAGTTGCTCATTCCATCAGGTATAATAAAATCGAACCAAAAACAAAACAGAATAAAACCAATCAAAACAGAACATAAAATAAAGCCAAAAAAATTAATCAGAATAAAGCAAAACAATGAGAACAATATTGGGCCTCAAAGACAAGACAGGAGGGAAATCCCCCATATTTGCTACATTGCATACTGTCATCCTCCCAAGAGATGCTCAGACTGCCAGTCCCAGGCCTGCAAAATCAACTAAACAATACAAGCATTTAGTTGCTTTATGTACCTCAGTTGCTATCAACTTAGCCAGTCCTCTGAACCAGCAGGTTGCTTATGGTGGTGGGAGGCAGGGGTTGATTCTCAGCCCGCATGCCGGTAGGTGTATGGGAGGCACAGATCTTTCTCTTCCTGGAGTCAGCACCAGTTGCACCACTCACCAGGAAGGCAAGCTAGTTGTCTTCTGGTTGGATTCTCCCTGACCTAACATGGCGGGTCCTCGGGAGACACGGATCTTTTTCCAGAACACCATTTTTTTAAAAATAAGAACTTTGTTTTCCACAAATGCAGTATCACAGAAATGTGTCCTTAGGTGACCTTGTCCCTCTTCCCACTACACCTTCAAGCTGAGCCATACTCACAGGCACACTCCTTATAGTTGAGAAATACTCTGTCCTACCAGATTCAGGATCTTCAGATTTTGAACAAAAGATACAAATTTACTCCCAGTTCTAAGGCTTGCCTTAAAAATATTAAGAAAACAACAGTCCCAGTCTAAGAAGTGCTAAGTAGATAGCCTATTGTTAGAATTTAAACACCCTTCCTAGCTGCTTAGCACTTGCTGAGTAAAAGCCTAGGAAAGAACTCTATAAGTTGACAATCTGGCTCTTGGAAAGGTGGGAATTGTGGAAGTCTAGGTTCAAGGTGAACAGTTAGTATGTGAAGTTAAGTTTTGAAGTTGAACTTGAGTTTTAGGGCATCAATTTCTCTCAAGATGGATAGATAGAGAATTAGAATAAGAGAAAGTATGGGAAGACTTGCAAAATATAAAGTGTCACACGAATGTAAGATATTAAGGTAGTCTACCTTATATTGGGCATCTTCTATGTTCCAGGCACTATATTTGGTGAAATCACTTGTTGATCTCACTTGATTTTCAGGAATAACCTTAAAGGTAAACTTCTAATTTTTCTGTATGTTTTTTTTCAAGACAAGCTTAAAGAAAACTGAGTTAATGTGTCTGACATCCCCAGCTAGTAAATGGTAGTGCTGATTTAAATACATCTGTCCTGATTGCACAGTCGCTATGTTTTCCATTATAATGTGATGAAGAACCCAAGGCATAAGGAGTTTTCTCTAATGTTTAAGCTGAAATCTGTTAGGTGATAGTATTATAGGCAACTAAGTTAGAATTTAATAGACAATCAGATAGGGCTGGGGCCTCAAGGGAGCCAGGGCAGAAGATGAGAATGCATCACAACTGTGGCTGGCAGTGCCTCCAGTCAGGCCTCTGGATAAAGATGGAATGACCAGGTCTACATACTTGGGGGGATAAATAATAACTTGAGATTGTAATGTGATTGGTATCACCTGGTCCAGTAAAGTCCAGACAGACATCAGTCATCCAGGTAGGTGACCAGAACATCTGGACCCAGTCACCCAGGGGGATGACCAGAGCATCTAGACCCATACCTTTCCCCAGATATCTTTGTTATTTCTGCCTGCCCTTACTATATGACTCACTTCCCTATTACATCAATGTTAGCTAAGCAGCTGTACTTCTAATCCTATAAATTCATTGTAACTGCCCCACATTATACCTGTCAGACTCCCACCTGGACAGAGAAGAAAAAACTTCCTGAGCAGAGCTGCTGATCTTAGCTGCCAACACAGAGATAATGGGGAGCTAGAGCTTGCAAAAGGAGATGAACAAGCAACTGCCCTATGCAGCCGCACCTGCATGATATGGATGTCACCAAGACTCCCAGCTCCCCATATCCAGACTAAAAATTTCCCAATCTTCCCTGCCATATCTCTCCCCTATTTAAACATCCTTATAAAACCTTCCCCTGCCTGTGCCTCAAGGCCAGTAGTCTTATTGCCCTTGGCCTGCCTGCACACAAGTTGGAATAAACTTTACTTATCGCTTCAACTTCACTTGACTTGGTGGCCCCAGTCACACCTCAGTTTACCCTAACAGTACCCACATTGTGACTTTGCTGAATAAATTACCCCTAACAAAAGGCCTCAGTAGCAACGCACTTTTGGCACCCCTCCTATCTCTCAGAAGCTATTTCTCAATAAGTCTTTTCCACTTTTAACCTCCATTGTTCTTTAGAGTGTATTGTTTCATTTTGGTGGCATGAACTCAGAACATTTAACATCTAGCAGTTTGGGAGTTATATTTCTCCTATATCAGTAGTGTATTTTTCTCATCCCAATCTGATTTTACAGCCTATGAGACTGTGGACAAGCCAAATTAGAGCTCAAAAATAATGAAACAATAAGAAAATTGAAGCAGCAGAGACTAGAGATCCAGAAAGTAAAGGCATTAGATAGAGTCAAGATGAAAGTGTTCTGGTGGTTGAAGGGGTCTGTAAATTGCTACCACAAAAGAATAGTCTTGATAAGGGATAGGGATGCAGCTCACTGATAAAGAACTTTCCTAGCATGCATGAGACACTGGATTCCAATGCAGTATCAAGAGCAAAAAAGAATAGTGTTGTAAGAAATTTCCAGAGATCCTTGTATTGATTCTTTCATTTGTCCATTTGTTACTTTATTCACTCATCCATCTTCATTTCAAATAAATTTTGAGTGCCAGCTATAGGCATTCATTACCATAGAACTCCTGTGAGTGGTATCAACCCTGGTTCCTCAAATTGCATAGCAGACACCCACAGCATACTTTTCTAATGAAAATATTTATTTTAGTGTAACAGTAACTGACTGTGAGCCTCAGTAGCTGTGCTTGGGGAATACAGGAAGCAATCTTTGTGTTCCCCCTCTTGACAGATAAATGGCAAGATGTATGCCCATGTGCCAAAGTATCACCAGGTAAGTTTTACCCACCTTAGACACGATTACATTTTTGTGTATTTTTAATTTATTGAATGTTTTCTTTTAATTTTTCCTGTAAAGTTAGCCCAATTCACTACAATCTCACATGAAAATCTGCTTTTACAACTTTGGGAGGAGGTTGAAAGTGAGTCATCAGGTGACTTGGTTATCAGTGATGACCTGGCTCATGTAAGCCAAAGAAGTTGCAACAGTGAAGCAAAACAAGATATGATAGAGAAGTGCAGAATGAAGACCTTGATTCAGATGAGGAAAAAAGCAGTCATGTAAATAAATATTTGACTAGTCAAAATACTACGAAGTGGTCATGTTGGAAAAATCCAATGTTAGAACTAGGTCAGAAAATATTATCAAGTTCTTGCCAGGGGTGAGACCTATTAGATGAAATGCCAACACTGCGATTCAATGTTGGAAGCTGTTTGTAATGGACAATATGCTACAAGATGTTGTGAAATACACTAATAATGAAATACAAGTCTTTAATCCCAGCACTCAGGAGGCTGAGGTAGGAGGAGCGTTGTGAGTTTGAGGCTGGCTTGGGCTACAACACGAGTGCAGGGCCGGCCTGAGCTACATAGTATAACCCTGCCTCAAAAAACCAGGGCCGGGAGTTTAGCTTAGTGGCTTACACACCTGCCTGGCAGGTGCGAGGTTGTGAGTTTGATCCCCAGTGCCGAAAAAAAAAAAAAAGAAATACAAGTAAAATGTTCTATATGAACCAATACTAATACTCAAAAAATACATTTCTCATGACACCTCACTATCTGAACTAAAAGCCTTCACAGCAGGACTTTATCATTCTAATAATCAGAATCTAAAGAATTTATGGAGAAGTGACAAATGTGGCATTGAGATTTGTAGAACAATAATGATACACAAGAAATTTGGTTCAAAATTGCCTATATTTTGTAGACAAAAAGACCTGCCAAGAAAGAAAAAAAATCTGACAATTTGGCTGCTATTTGCTCATTTTTTGAAAGCTTTGTTTCAAACTGTCAAGCAATGTATACATCATCTGAATACATGTCAATTGACAAACAATTTGCATCAGTTTGTGGTTGTAACTTTCCACAATATATGCCAAATAAACTTTCTAAATATGGTATAAAAATATATGCCCTCATAGATGTGAAGGCATTTTACACCTTGAATTTCAAAATTTATCCTGAATCTCAGCCACCAGGCCTTTGTTCATGTAGTAATAACCATATGACTTTGTGAACAGATTTGTACCTATTTTAAAAAGTAACAAAAATGTCACATTTGACAATTGGTTCCCTAGTTACCCATTGATGTTACATTTGATGAAAGAACACCAGTTGGACAGCACAGGAACTATTTGTAAGAACGAAGTAGAGATTCCTAAGAAAATGTTGCAAGTTTACAACAGAGAAATGTATAGTACAGTTTTTGGATTTCAGAAAGACCTAACATTGGCTTTGCATGTGGTGAAGAAAAACAAAGTAGTATTGATACTGTCAACATTGCACCATGATGATAAAACTGATGGTGAAGTCAGGCATGGTGGTGTATGCCTGTAATCCCAGGATGAGGCAGGAGGATCCTGTGAATTCAAGGCTAGCCAGGACTACGTAGTGACACCATCTCGGGAAAATAATGAATAGATAAATAAATAATTATGAAAAAAGGTTGATAGTGAATCTTCAACACAAATGAAGCCAGAAATGATCACATTTTCCACCAAAGTGAAAGGTGGAGTACATGTTCTTAATGAGTTATGCAGCAACTATGATGTCACTTGAGACACAAAACATTGGCAAATGATTGTGTTTTACATGATCCTAAACATGTCAGGCATAGATAGTTTCATAATTTACAAAGAAAATAAGTACAAAGTATCATGGAGAAATTTTCTTAGAGGTTTGGGACCGAAATTGATAAATGACCAATTGCAACAGAGGAAGAACAATATGTATCTGCACAAAGAACTCCACAAGAGAATTCTGGAGCAGACTGGTGAAACCTCACAAGAAGCTCCTAAGAAAACAGGAAGAACTCGGGTATGGTGGTGCATGCCTGTAATCCCAGCATTCAGGACACTGAGGCAAGAGGATTGCTGTGAGTTCAAGACCAGTCTGGGCTACTACATGAGTTCCAGGCCAGCCTGAACTACACAGTGAAACCTT